>VZRR01007357.1:181005-232643 GCA_013398015.1 Oreocharis arfaki | reverse complement strand
GGATAGAAGAAAAAAGAGAATCCAACTCTCACAATCTCATTAAAATTGTGGAAATTTCAGCACTTACCCAGACCTTTGTATAATGATTTCCATAAGAATTTCAGCTTTTAGGTAAGTTTCTAGACTTCATGGTCATGTAGAAAAGGTGCTCAAAAGGTTAAGAAAGAGAGGGCAGAAAGGCTAAGCCCTGTATAGGATTTTTGTATGCTTTTTTAACATCTACATATTATTGAGAGGCTTAAAGCATAATACATGAATGATTGGGACTGGTGAAGAATCAAGATTCTAAATGTGAACCTTATTTGACATGAATGCATGCCCTTGGAAACTCCACATAATTTCTTTTACCATCAATCCTCCTAGCAGAAAATCTAAATAGAACTAGGATTTCGCCAAGCACTAGATGCTGTCCCTGAGCTGTGAAGGGTACAGTAAGATAAAGAGAGGAAAAATAATTCATTGTCATTCCCAACGTAGTAGTTAAGCCCACTTTGCCCTTAAAGGTATTTTGCAACCTGTATGATTTTGTAATTGTACAGCTTTGTGCTAAAGATAATACAATAACCTTGATTTGTGCTTCATAGCAACACAATCAACTAACTACTTACATATGGACAAACACTTGAATATATTGTATTGTATCTGGGTGCTACGTTACACTTCTCTCGTAGACTGCATTCAATTAACTCAAGGCTGCCGCGAGTTCCTGAGCATGCTGCTGAATAAAGTCCTTCAGAGAAAGGGCATTTGCCTCTTGCGTGTCAAGATATTCAAATTTTAAACTTGAAGGAATCCTCTGAAAGTTTAATTTGAACACTATTAGTGCTAGAAAGTCTCTTTTTAAGGCCTGTTGCAGTCTGAGGCAGCTCTGAGGAAGCGAATCAGACTCTGGCTCACTGCTCATTGCCCAAAGATGGTGTAGCCAGCTGCAGAAAGGCAAAAATGCATCTTTGTTTGCTATGCAGTCAAGTACCATATGCTCTCTGGATTTTTTTATAGAAGTTAGAACTCCTTTATTAGAAGTTATTAACTTCTTGAGATCATAAGTAAAGGGATATGGGAATAAGAAACCTTAAAGTTAGGGGGTTTGCTCATCTCTACTATTTGTATTAGCTTATAAGAAAAAAAAAGTGCTCCATTGTAACAACATTATTTACCCAGCAACTGATTTTGCCTGGTGTCCTGCGAACGCAAGCTGAAGAGATATTGAAGCTGTGGGAATCCTGGGATACACAGTTATGCTACTTTATTAATCATCTGTCCTTCTTAAATGCTCACATAGGTTAGCATTTATGTAAGAATCATTGGCATTACTGGGTTTCTTGCATACTTTGTAATGACCAGTGCTACTATATTCACTCAGGCTTAAAAAATTATACTTTACCTAACTAATACAATCATCATTTCAGATTTTGACTACTCACAAAAAGCTATTCACATCCCATACACAAATTTAATGCTTGTACCTGTGAAATTGGCAGCAGTTCTATAAAGCAAAATGATTCCTTATAAACGATCTTTCAAACTGTAAATGTGAAGACTCAACCTTGAAAAAATTCAACAGTCTTTTTTCCGTTAATGTAGCTTTCAAAATGAATAGGTCTGTGAGCTTATTATTCTTGAAAAACATAGTGGAGAGAGGCCAGAGCTGTCTTCCCAGGAGAAGTCTGTAAAATAATAAATATAAACCCCAATAACTTCCAGGCACTTCAAGCCAGGCACAAAATACAGAAAACTCACAGTAGTTAGTCAATATATCAAGTAATTTTTATTCACTTGTGCAACTCAGGGCAGTGTGTCTCTCACTGAAGTGCTGTTTACACACAGCATCCACAGCAGAAAAACATTTTAAACATCTTGCATATGGAACTTCCCACTAGGAAACACAGCTTGTGATACGGCAATTCAACAAAAATAAATTAAATCTATACATGACCCTCTCAGAGGCAGAGCAAAGGAAGGTTTGCCAGTGCTTTGGGGAAAATTCTCCTGTTGCTTACATCCCCTTTCAGAAGTTTTCAGGTCTCTTCTAATTTGCAGACCCTCCCTGCGTCTTCACAGTATGGACTCATGGGTAAATTCAAGCCTGCAGCCAAAAGATCTAGCAGGGACTGAGCAAGAAAACACACATCAAAGGGTGCAGGCTGGACAGAGAATCCAGTCAGTTCCTTGTTTAGCATCAAGGCAACAGTTGTGTGCTGTAGGATGTGAGGGTGCACACCTGTGAGCCAAGTCACTTGCACAGTTGGTGTGGTCTGGTTTCGGTGAACAATGAGGGAAACGGACACAGAGATAAGGCTGCTAAATCCCAGTTGTCACTTGCTGGAGGCTGCAGCACCTGGTGTGGACACCTCCAGCAGTGACAGCTGCTTCTCCTCCAGCTGAGAAACCAGACGACCTGGTCTCAAAGACATCTGGTGCAGCATCTGCTAACCCCGACTGTGGCATCCTTCATTCCAGGTGGAGAAATCCTGAAATCTTTTTCTCTTTCTTTCTTTCTTTCTTTCTTTCTTTCTTTCTTGCCCAGCACTTTACAGCCATTCCCTACATTGGACAGGCTTCATTGCTGAGTTGGGCCACCTTTCAGCAGAGGCCTTGACTTTAGACTGTGCCCCTCATTGGGCCAGCAAACATCTGTTCAGAGCTCACATAAGCCCGGGTGAAAAGTTTAAGTGTGCTGCTGACAGAGAGATTTGTACTAAAATGTAGGTGGGAGCCCGAGTTAAGCCTGTGATAAAGACATGCTCTCAGTCTAGATATTCCATCACAGGACCCAACATGGATCAATGCACTCTCCTAAATCACACTGTTGCTAGTGTCAGGAAAGAAAAGCAAATAAAACATAGGTAGGGACAAAACATGATGAGTGAAAATACGTATGTGCATCCATAAGCACACATGCCCACCCCACCCACACACACACTGACTAATGTAATTGCATTTCCCATGGTAACACCCTCAGGGAGAAAGTTCAATTCCAGCCATGAAATATAGCTCCATTTTTTTGGGTGTGCCATAGATTTCAACTGGCAGTTTACCAGTTGATAGTTTGAGGCTGAAGGAAACACTTTCATTCATTTCGCTGAGGGTAATCATGGTGTGCAAAGCCACTGATTAAAACGATAATCTGAAAGAGGGCCAGAAGTGAGAGGAAACCTCTCTGCTCCCTCCTGCCTCTACTCGCTTCCCACTGCTCGGCTCTGGATTCCTTAACCTTTGCCACAACTTGCTGGTAAATAGTCTGGGCTAAAATTAGGTATATAGCAAAGGGTAGGTGTTACCATCTGCTGCATGTTGTTAATTCTTGATGGCCTGATAACATCTATTTTTGATGTTCTTTGTTATGTTTCTGGGGAGGAGAATAGAGGGATAGGGCTCTAGTGCCACCATCAGTGGTTTGCAGTATTTGCTGCTTTTCTTCAGTTAACAGCCACCCCTGCCACAATAAAGGGGTTTTAGAAGAACATGCTAGGTAAGATAGGAGACCATGACATTATTTTAGATATTATTCTTCATTGCAGTGCTTTGAAATCATCTCTGCTTTTTCTCAGCTGGTTCTGAACTCTCCATTTTCATTCTCCACCTATAATCATGCTCCCAAAGATGGAGTAAACAAGCCAGGAAAGTGACTTGGCACAGATGACTCTCAGCCCCTTAGTAGGTAATAAGCATGTAAAAGGTGGTTCTTTAAAAACAACAGAGGAAGGCCTGAGTTGCCTTTCTGATCTTTTACATTACACAGGGCTAAGTCTTTTGCATCATGCTTGGCTAAGCATACTGCAAACAAAAACTGGGAAGAGAAAATAACTCAGAAATTAGCTCAGGCCCCTCAAACTTTACAGAATTTTCATCATAGGTCAAATTTTCAAGTGAAAAGTTCATGAAATATTTTAAAGGTTAGTAGTGGAGGATACCTTTTTAATACAAGCTTGGCATGCATTCCAAGTTTTCACCTGGAATCCTAGGCTTTATACTGACCCGTTATTTAGGAATTCTGATTTTATGTAGACTTCTTACTCTTATCTTGGATATCCTCATGAAAGCTCCTTCATTGCATGCTACCAGTCATCTCTTCCTAGAGTCCATGTTGGTCATACTCAACAATTCTCTTTCTTGTCCAAGGTGCCAGAGATTCACTATGACACCAGCTGTGATAAATAAAAGCTTCATCCTCTAATGAACCAGATGATGCAGCAGTCCAGCTCTCACTCCCATTGAGCTGCTGTCCTGGCTGGGTGCCTCTGCCATCTTAACCTGTCTGCCCAAAGCCCTTCCTGAGAAGGCTTGGCTGTGTTCTTCCAACTGCATGAAACAGCCAACGAGCCAAGCACTGCTATCAGGACTGGCAAGTATATTTGTTTTCAGCATCTCTGTGGTGAGTCAGTGAGACAGATGTACTCTTGAGGGCTAGCAAAGTCACATTGCCTTTTTATGAATAGCTCAGATATTCAAAACTGCAAAACAGCTTCCCAGAGGAGGCAAACATGCCCCAGCCTGAGTCGGCTTAGGCCCTCCTGGAAGGCTCAGTGTCTGGAAACATTAGGAGGTAACAAATATCAACAGCAACTGTAAATGTCAGCAAAGAGAGTTACTACTCACAAGTGATACATTAAAGATCCCTATCCAGTGGGAAAACCGTATCTGATATTAAGCTCTCCCCAGACATAGTGCTCTGCTACATAGAGATGGAATACTTAGATGTAACTAAAGGAGATAAATGCTCTGGCTGCTTTTAGAAAGCCACCTGAATTATTCGCCTTTTTCAGTCTAAAGAGATTTATATCTCAACATGAGCAGGCTATACTAGGACAAGCAGAAGAAAAGGGAATGTCTGCAGGTGAAAGTGCTACCGAACTCCAACAGACCATGTGACCTAGAAGCAAGAATTGTTAGATACTTAGCTCAGTATTTCTAAAATTGTGGTCCATTATATTTCTAAGGATCAATAAAAGATACAAAAGAAGTTAAAAATGTTAGATATCAAGAGCAGTGTAACTCATTTCTAAAGGAGGTGGGTTATGAATGTGGATTATAACATGAGGCTGCAACGTTCACAAGACGGAGAACTCAAATACCCTTAGCTGCTACCAGCAGCTCAGTTCCTTCAAGGCAAGGCGTTAATTAAAAATACATGTAGCTGGCAGCTATGGTTTGGTTTGATACCCCTGTAAGACATGGAAGGAGCTATGTCTGATGCAGTGAGTAGAAATGCTGGGATTACATGGAAAAAATGAGTCAAAAAATAGTCACAGATGGTTTAGAAAATACTACGCCTGCCTTATAGGGAGCGAGCTATCTGTTGTTTTCTACTGTCTGAATAAACTGAGAAATTCACAGAATGGATGATAGTGATGAGAAAAGTGGACACCCGAAGCCATCAGGCAAAGGCTTTGTTTCTATAATCTTGCACCATTCCATCAACTTCCAAGAAAATTCACAAGTTCATACCAGCTGAGGACCATCACATGTACTCCTGCTATGAAGAAATTGAAGAAAGAATAAAGGTCTTGCAAAAATGAAATAATCACCTATAGTATCCACTCAGAGAAATAAAACTAAATACTTGTATCTCTAAATCTCACTCACATACTCCCTTCTCTCACAAACACACAGAGTATGAAGAAGGATGAGGACTGCTTGCTAATCCCTGGCTATTGCAAAGGGAGATAAGTAATCCTCTGTAATCAAATCTGTATGAAGCTTTCATTTTTTCATAATAAAGCATTCATGTTACAGATGCCCTGCCAGATTTTACCATCTTGCCATTATATTGATTCTTAAATAGGAAAGCTATCATACTTCTGACTGCTTCTCATGAGGAGACTAATTAGATTATTTCATCATCTGGTTCATCAAAGCAGGAAATACTTAAGTGTCACAGCTGGTCTCAAACTAAATATCTAGTACCAAGATTTTAAATGAAAACTATTACATCTTCAGTGGGTAAGCATTTCATAAATGGCTAGACAGTAAAAAATGATGAAGACAACAGATAGCATCTCACATCTTTGGGCTGCAAAGGGAGTCTTAACTCTACCAGTACATTTGGATTTATTTTCTCTTGCTTTTGCTAGTACTATCATCAAAGAGGTTTTGCATAATGAACAGATCTGGAAAACTGAGAGTGCTATTTAGATTTCTGGCAAAGATTTATGACTGAGAATTAAAAACTCAGAGGCAACATCTTCATTTTAAGTGAGTCTCCTGTTATTGACACAACCTTTCCAATCAGAGTACTCACCACTTTGGAGAGATCAACTACAAGGAAGCACATACTTTCAAAGGAACCATCCCACTGTCCAGTCACCCTCCACTGCCCATCACTCCTTTCAGAATTTGTAAGAGATCTTCCTCTTTTGTACACACCATGTACATTAAGCAAACCCTCCTGTAAAGAAACATGTGTGACAAAGCCACATATTCAACTTTGTTGTGCTTCACCTTCTCCTAAATATACACAGAGGAGAGGAATAGACAAGCTACTCATGTGAAAGAAGAGTTTGTTCACCGCAGTGACTTGGTTAGGAAAAGGCCTAGGCTTTGCAGGTCTACTTAAGACCTCAAAAAGAGCAGCGTGATAATGGGTAAATCATTTCCTTTAAAGAGCATTCTCATGAAAATCATATGTAAAAGCAGAGCCTTCATATTATACCAAAACCTCAGTAACTTTGTTATGGGATAATATAATCCTACTTCTCTTACTGACCTATAATGTCATTATGTGAATGGCTATACAAAGCCATGATTATATCAACAAAATGAAATTGTTGTGTAAGACAGTTCCCAGTCTCTGTAAATGAGGCTTTTCAGTGCTGTAAAACCAGAAGGTTTCCTCCTATAATGCTAGAGGTAATGTTAACACTGTTGACTCCTGTAGCATTTTTGCTTCGAGGGTTATCCCAATTAACCTTGAAGAGGACCAAAAAAATAATATATATGTGGGTTGCATCATGCAGTGAAAATTTTAATAATATTTAGTCTCCTCTTACGTTCTGCACTTTCTTGACCTTATTAGAAATTTAGAAATCCTCATAACTTTGCCTGCCAGTTTATTCGGTCAAAAACAGCTCTTTGTAATCTAAACTCTCTTGGGTTTTTTTAATAAGTTACGCTGTAGGCATCATAAAATTTTCAACAGAAGTTTTGACTAGGTCACTTTGATGTGGAAAAATGTAATTTTTATGTCATAACTATCTTTTTGAAGTTATATGAACCAATAGATGAACCATGAACCTCAGAAAAGGACACATACTTTCTTTCTGAACTCAGCTAACTTTTGGAGTGCACAGAGTGATGAAAGATATGAATTGTTTAAAACATACAAGGAATAGTGTGAGGGCAGTAACAGTGTTATTAAAATATTTCCAATAAGCTGTCTCCTGAATTAATAGCATACAGTTGTTTCAAGACAATGCTATTAAATAAAACGGTAAAATTTAGCTACAAACTTCAGTTAATGATCCCATAAAATCATGACCCATGATGCTGATATTTTTAGCCTATTACACTATCAGCTATTCTTAAATTTCTAACTTACTTCTGCCTTCGTGCTGGTTTTACCTTGGATGCAGTTCATTTTCTACATAGTAGCTAGTGTGTGGCTATGCTTTGTATTTGCGCTGAAAAGGCCAGAAATGAAATTCAGATTTTTGTACAATTCTGAAATTGACCTGTAAACAGCAGTGTGCAATGTCTGCTGTGCTAAAAATGCTGGCTAGGGGAACTGCACACGCTCTTCTGAGTTGAAAAACATCTCCAAAAAGGAGAAGAGATGGATCTTTACAGTTTGTAAAGTCTCAAACGTGTGTATGAGCTGCTCCACAGCAATGGTTTAGAGAACCATGAGCACTGCAGTGGCACTAGCTGTGAAGTGTACAACCCTCATTATTCTGCTGCATTTCGGGCACTGTTTTCCACTTTCCCTTTACAGACCCTCAGTTTCTTACTCAGTATATGCTAAAGAAATACTCTTTAAGGAAGGACAGAGAAGGGAATAAAGAGGAGGTCTAAGACAGGCCAAAGTGAGGAGTATTCCACCAATCCCAGGCACTTACAGGACTGTAAACTCCACAATCTGAGGCAAATGGAGGCAATCTTAAAGACAAAATGAGGATGTCTGACCTCCCTCTCCCTCAGCAGAAGTTATTGTTTGGGTTTTACACAAGAAAAGGAAAATTGAATAAGGGTGCCTAATATTCCAACTAGTGATAAGCAATAATGCTATTTTATTTTAAGACAATTTACTTACTGACAAGGGGCAAAAGAAGACATGCCACTGCATATTGAACATCAGGGGGGAAAAATCTTACTCAACTATTTGCCTTCACAGCATTTTAGCAGTAGTATTTTAAACATGAATACTATCTCCCTAGCTGATATGAAAAAAGGCTCCTGTATTCAGTCAGACCTACCCTTTCCATTAAGGTCATCCAATGAGGCCTCACTTTGTTGTTCTGTTATCAAGCAGGTAGCACCAGAGAACTGATAAAAAGAATTCCCCTTATGGAAAGTAGTCTTGCTATGGGACTGTTGTCCTATTTAACTTTTTTACTTGCAAATTAGGCAACACAACAGAGAAATCACACATTTCTCTCATGTAGCTTACACATTTTTATGTTCTTGTGGCAGCAGCCAATTTCACTATGGCCACAATTTCCCATCTTCCTGCTTACATTTACTAAGCAGCCCCTCTTTCCTCCCTAACCTCCAAATCCACATTTCCATTCCCATGCCACACTCTGTCATGCACAGTTTTTTGTGGAAACAAGTAACAAACAAATTCAAACCATGCAATTTTACAGCCAAGCATTCCCAACAGTTAAAAGAAATCTAAAGGCACCTCCAATAACAAATAAATAACGAAATAAAGTTACTAACGTGTAAATGGATATTAGATTGAAGCAAACCAGTTGAGAAATAAAAAAGGAGGAAGGAAGAACTAAGCAGCAAAAAAGAGAGCTTATGGAAAGTCAGACCTACTTTGTTGCAAGTAAATGCAAACTACTAACTGAAATACAAAAACGCTCTGAAACAAGTAATGGAAATTTCAGATTTTCTCATCACAGGGAAAAGATGAAAAATCCTGCATTTCTTAAGAAAACACAGTGATTTCAGTGTCAAGACCCCAGTGTCAATAGTGCCTCCAAGCCCTTCTTTTCGTAAGACTGACAGGTAGCTAAAAAGCCAAAAAGCCGAAAGGGAGGACCACTACAGAGCTCTGCCTGCAGTTTGGTAGCCAGAGTGCTTCCAAGAATGCCTGGATGTCTCAATACCAGGAGGATTTTGAATCTCAGCCCTCAAGAGCACGGACCATAACTTTTTAATCCCAAGACAGTCCATTTGGCAGGCTCTGACCCAGAGCTGAGAGCCCAGGCTCTGCAGCACAAGAGTGTTCAGCAAGTTGAGTAAAAAACGTTTGCAAGTAAAAAGCAACTTTCTTTAGAAAATTTTCAGTCTACTCGAAGAACAACCCTGACAAGGTGATAACCTCAGCTCCTTTATGCCAGCAATGAAAGTCCTCATAGCCAGGCCCAGCAAAGTGACCCAGCCTCATTAGAGCAGCTTTGATGTCATTTTAGTGATGTCAAGGCACACTGAAGCTGCCAAAGAACCCACGGAACCACGCACCTGCCCAACCCTCTGTGTGCTTCCCATGCTTTTGAGATGTGGCCAGGGTCACAGGAACACACCTTGGCAGCTGCTATGATGTTCGCTTATCAGCATCAATGTTATGCTTCCAGAAGAATACCAAGAAAAAATGTATCTATCACACAGCCCCAAGGCAAGCTTTCAAACCATGTATGGCGGCATCTCTAACCAAATAAATAGTACCTTTTCCCCAAAAATTGGTAACATTAGGACACTGACAAGTAAAAGTATGTTGATATTAAATTTCTAGCAATGCACATACCGTTGTTACTCAAAACACTGTATACCACTGATTTACACTACTCCAACAGGTCAGCTCTGCATGCACACACACATGCACATACAGAATTCTGTCTACAAAAAGCTGGCAGACCCAGCCCTGGAAACATTCAAGGTCAGGTAGGATAGGGCTCTTGGCTCCTGGCTCTTTTGTCTGATCCAGACAAAAATGTTCGTGCTCATGGCAGGAAGGCTGGACTAGATGACCTGCAAGGGTCCCTTCCAAATCAAACTATTCTATGATTCTATGAAAAAACCTGCCAGCTGGGACACCACTAGACTTCTTTCAGCAACTGGATCATACCTCACCCCTCGGCTGGTCTCTAGCCACTTTCCATTCTCTTCTTGTCATGCCCAACCCCAAACAAGCAGTAGGCAAGTCTTAAATGGTATGTTGAAGCTAACAAATGCAATTATCAAGGCAGAGTAGCATTTATCTCCTGTAACTTTACAGTTGTTTATGTAGTTTGGAAATCTATTTTAGAAAGTCAACCCTTTACTACTGCTGACACCTATTCAAGCTGTATGCTATGAAGAGGTATGACCTACTCGCTTACTCCTTTAATAATGTTTAATCTTGCGGAAGAAGTTTTGCTGTTTCCACAGGACTACATGCCTAGCAATCATTATTCCAAAAACATATCTTGCTGGTATAATTCTTTTTACTTCACAGAAGTTTAAAAATACAAGTAAAGGTCATATGCTAATTTGACATTTCAAAATCATACTCAAACCTGAAGATTCGTAAAAGTAAGTTTGATTATGACACTTGATGTACTCTACGTATAGAAAAAGCTTCAAATTACTTCTTTTTGTAATGTAACTGAGGTTTTTTGCAATAAGACATAACTTTAGAAGGCTTTAAGTAGTAGAGAACACCTAGCCAAAGAAACTTTTGTCATTGTCCTGTTAACAAAACAACAGATGTACTGAATAACACACTTTCTGAAAATTCTTGAGTAATCACAGTTGTCACTTCTCCAAGCTGCCACAAGAAGAATTTATATTCTATTTTGCTAATGTTGTAAGTAAAATACACACTCCACCTATTTTTTTTCTTTGAATGTGTGATACCAGAATACAAAAGAAGAATACCCCTTTTAAAACAGGGGAAACAACCTCATAATTTCTCAGGAACACTGAAGATGTGCATAATACCTAGGCTGATACTTATCAAATAGACCTTTAACATCTCATTACTACCCCATATTCCTCCATCCTTATCTTCTCCATTTTTCTTTCATTTCTTACCAACTTTGTACACTCTCCAGACCCAGTTTTCTTTTTAATATAAGGCTTGACACAACAGAGGGCATTTTTCCACTGCAAAAGTAATATAGAGCAATTGACATATATAATATAAAAGGAAACTGGATCTTAAATTGTCCTGTTATATTAGCTGGTTTCACTCATTGCTGATTCTGCCTCAGAAGTATGCTGCAGATTCTGCCTCAGAAGAATCTTCTGACAGATGTTGAATAATCTGATGGCTGGTTAGGAACAGCTGGGGTCTTGGACAGCTGGAAAAGTGTAAGAGGCTATTTAAACTATGAATTAAGCATAACAGGTGAATAATTGTGTGAAAAAGATGACCCTATCAACTGAAACTCTCAACTGCTAATACCACCATGAGACTTTCAAGTTAGCAACAGGTTTTCTCCCCTGAGAAGATGCAACTGTTTCAAGTCGGCTGCAGATGTGCAACACCACTTCTGTCATATTCACAAGGTTTTCTTCATGGCCAGAGCAGCGGAAAAGCAGCAAACAGGTGTCCAAGGCATAATTTTGTAACTATTTATGACAGAATCAGGTATGACATAAGTTCCAATCTCCAACTTTTGACTTACGCCGAGAAACTTAGAGTCTGCCTGCACAAGTCCTCTACATATAAGCCATACTGAGGAGGTTGGATTCCCAGGTGCTGGAAGTAGCTGCTCAGCTGCTTCAGTTTAGTGGTGAACACAGTGATGTTAGGTTAACAGCTGGACTTGATCTTAGTGGTCTTTTCCAACCTTAATTGATTCTAGGATTCTAGAAAGCCACTATTTGCAAAGAGACTCCACAGAAAAGACAAATTAATAAGGTCATCAATTCTTAAACAGCCGAAAGAAGGTCATTCCCTTAGAAGGGTTCTGCTGCTTAGCTCAAAGGAAAAAGGTGGTTTCCTGATCTCTAGGATTGTTCATATTTCTTTTACTTGTAATTACAAAGATAATCTGGAGTTGTTCATAGCAGCGGATGTGGACCAGACAATATTATCATTTCTTGTGCTGTTTTGTAGAGTACAAAGGGAAAACAAGATAGTTGCAGCAGTTATGATTTATTCCATGCTTGAGTCTCATACATCATTTAGTACTAGATGAGAGCATCTTTGGAGGGCAGGGGAATTCTGAGTGGGAATGCAGAAGCTGCAGGTAGGGAATGTTTTATAAAACTAAAAGCAAATAAAGAACCTTCTATCCCTTGTAGGCAATATTGCTTACGTACTGATGATTTAAAACGAAGACTAAATGAAATCATGCAGCAAGAAATGTTTTCCTGGGTAACTACTTTCACTGTTATATTATTTACATATTTTGAGTATCTGTTTAAGTGTTGGGGGAGGGAGAAAAAAGCATTTTCCTTGTTTATTAACTCCACTGCTCCAATAGGCAAAACATGAAATTGAACAGTAATACAGAAACTGGGTCTGCAAATAAGACACAAGTTTTTATTTCCATTTTTATTACAAAATTACCAAAAAATCATAGGCTAACATTTAAAGCTTAATTTTAAAAAATCTTCTCAGCTCACCAGGCTACCGAAATGGAAATGAAGGTAAAGAAGTTATGCAATGTATTTTGTTCTCCATTATAAACAGTCAGAACTCAGGAGCCTGCCATCAGGAAAATCAGTTTGTCCAGCACCTCTGCCTCTGCTGCTGCAAATGAGTAAGTGGCAGAGGCCTCATTACATTTTCTTTGTATTTTTCAAAGTCAATCTAAGCACAGCAAAGGATACACAAAGCGTACCATTCTTTAAAAAAAAATATTTAAAAGGGATCATTTTAATGTTAGCTGAAAAATACAGCTCACTGGCATGACTTTATAATGTTCCATGAACATAAGGAAAGAAAATTTTTAAAACACATAATCTGGTAGAGTTTCAGAATTTGTAAGATGTTGAGACTGATCACTTACAATGTATTCAAAGAATTAACACCATATACACAAAGATAGAATTGCCAACTGTTTTAAAAGTATAATTTTACATAGAATGTGGTCAGTCAAGAATTCATGAGCCAATAAACATAAGCACTGCTCCTTTTATTTTCTCTGAGGTAGAGAGACACATACAAACATATAGGAAGATAAACTGCCTTCATAACTATTTTAGTTCAAAATCCATTGTTTTGCAAAAAAAATCCTTAAGAAAACATGCATAATTTCAGAACTGTTTCAGTGCCTGGTGTAGCTTAGCTGCTGCAGCTTTCCCTGGGAGCGCAGCGGGGGCTTCTTGGGACAAGGCAGGGATTCTCTACCCTCCTGCAGTCCATCTCGGACGCCCCGCACCGCTGCTCCAGCTGCCAGCCTGCAACTTCAGTGATGGCAAAGGAGGTGAGAAGGCTCTCCTCATGGCACTGCAAAGGTCTTTATTCCATGCTGCCTCCCCAAAGCCTGGGGCCAGCACGCGGGCTGGCCCCAAAGGCAGAGGAGAAGAGCTGTTGGCAGGCGCTCCCAGGGGCAGAGAGAGGAGAGAGAGAGAGGGTCACATAGCCTGGAGCCTCAGTTTACCCGAGTCCCAGGGGGGGTGGGGAGAGCACATAGGCAAATGGTTTCAGAGCACAGGGGTGGTACATGGGCGGTGTTGAGATACAGGAACCAATAGGGAGAACTCGAGGAGTGGCCAGGACTAGGGGTAGAGGATAGAGGGAGACCGCATGGAGAGGGCAGGAAGTGATCAGTAAGAGGGGGTACAGCGCCACACAGAACTGTTTACTTCCATTGACACTCTTTAAAAACAATACATTATAATTCTTTAAAAATAACACAAGAGCTACAATGTAGCTCAGATTTGATAGCTGCAGTGAGAATACTTTAAAATATCTTTCTTTTCTTGAGGTCTAAAAAAGAACAGGGATGATCTTACACTGTAACACTGTTAGCAGATGAAGAATTGTTTGCACCTGGTTGGTTAACATGATTATTCTTCAAAAACCACAAGCCTATTGAACCACACAATGCTTATTCTCTAGGATCATGTTAAACACTGACCAAGAAGAAAAACTGCAGAATAACCAGCCCAGTTATGCCAACTTTTTACCAGTTCACTGGATGGTCAAGTATGATTTTGGGGTGGCTGACCAGCAGGGACCACCAAAGAAACCCCTGGGACAGAAGAACGCATGTGCAAAGGGGAGGGAACATATGTTAATGATTTTGGGGAAATTATTATCATCTGTATGTTTACTCAGAAAGGTCAATGAATATGTCTGTAAAATACAGTATATAAACAGGAGCTTTCTCTGTAATCAGCATGCACAGTATTTCAGAGGAGATACTCCCTCATGCAGCTGGCCAAATAAAGAATGCCTTATGCTACACCGCTGTTAAGGAGTTTTAGATTTTGGTAACAACATCCGTATCTCAATATGTTCAAATCATCAAAATAAGGGATTGCCTTGCACAAAAGGGAGATAGCATTAAACAGATATCCTGTCATTTAAAGAATTTTAACTAAAATGCAATTGGTTTTATTTCTGTTACCTTTAGGTGCACCATCAGTAATAAAGTTAAGTTCAAGGGCCTGCTGGGAAGGTACAGAATTTCATAGGATATAGATATCTAAGACCCAGCTCAGTTTTCATTCTCCAGAAGAGTGAAATAATCAGTGTGCTGAAACTTCAAGACCTCATTTCCCCAGCTGGTCCAGCCAGGCTGTAGGTTGCGAGCAAACAACTCCAAGCATTCCACATCTGGCTTGATAAACTCTGCCAGAACTGCTGTGCAAGAGAAAAAAGAAAAGACAACAACAATGACAAAGGTACAAATAACAATAGCAAACAAGTAAAACTTCCTCTGTAATGCTAGCAGATGAAAAAAATGAATGTTTCATTAAAAAAGGGAGACAGCAAATTAATTTCAGAGGTTTCATCAAACAGCTGGACTATTTATAGTGAGAAAGTAATTTTAAATAAGTGCCCTTGAGATTCTGAACAATACTGTCAAGGCCTTCAATAGCCTTGATTTATTGGTTTTCATTTAGAGAAAGAGAAGGAGGATTTATTTCAGCGTCTACATAGATGAATTCTGAATTTTTTACTAGTATCAACCAAACGCCTCCTAAAGCCTCACTTAACTCCAATAACATGGAGGCAACACTTATAAAAATAAATAAATAAATAAACCCTTTTCTTAATTAGGACCACACTCTTTTCCTCTGTACCTTAAAGGGGATAAAAGCATTTTTGTAATGACAATTGTTAAAAGACAAAATAACGAACACCAGTAAAAAAAGCACAGCACTAAAAGAGCTATAAAACGCAAGAATTACTTTTTCACTCAATATCAACTTGTCTGCTGAAGAGGTATTTCTACAACTCTGTTACTGCTATTCAATAACATAAATCTCAAATTTCTTTTACAGTTAGGCATTTTTACTGCCTAAATCCAAAGACAAGGATGCCTGTCATTAACATCAGCTGTGTCACTGATCATGACTGGTATTCTTGGAGTGACAGAAAAAGATCTTGCATTTTGCCTGGAAAGTCTTCTTGCAAAGAGTTATTGTTAAATGTGTTACTTGTCATACACAGTCATTTAGGCCCTGGCTGGTTCAAGCAACTCCTTAACAGGGTTTCATGAAATAGCTACAAAGTTATTGCGTACAAAAACACGCATGAGAAAAGCAAAGTTTTAAGGAGCACCCCACACAGAGAAGTCAGAAAGACTGAAAAACTTATCTATACTAGAAGTTGCATGTTAAGCTTTTGTTTTTGTTGCTGAAGATAAAAGAAGAAAAACTGTGGAAACATTTCCCTTTCCAAAGGATATCTTGGTGATTTTTAGATCAGATTGGCCAGTGATTTCTGAATCTCTGACACTTAAAAATACAGCTCATAAATCTGACATTTTGCTGCTTCACTCAGTCTCTCCAGATATGATCACTGCAGAAAGCAAAACCACATCCAGCCAGCATACACCAAAGTATGAGAGGAAATGCTTTTTCTTTTTTTTTTGGTGCAATTCAAGTACTGACTTTTCGCATCAAGTTTGCCAGTCACAAACTCCCTGTGTGAGACTCCAGTGGATCGGGTCACGGCTTGCTCCCACTGCAGAAAGATGAGCATCCACTTCACTTTCCGGTGTTAGCCAGCCCCAGATGCATTTCCTACCTACTTGATCACCTTTTCCAAAGCTCCAATATATGAAAAACTTCGCTGTAAACAGTTTGTGATGGGTGTTTCCAGGCTTTATTGTATTTTGGCATGGCATAAACATCTATTCTCCTTCTCCCAATCTTTAACAAATGTCACATGAATGTCTCAGATGGGTTATCATCAAGGCAGCTTTTAATCTAAAAAATACTGCTACCAGAAGGAATCTTATTCCAAAAACCTGCTTCTTTTTAGAGTCAAGATAAAATGTTTCAACAAATTTAGCATTTGCAGAGAAGAGTCTGGGAAATTTAGAGGAAAATGTACATTCTGACAGAAAACTCATGCATTGTTTGGTGCCATGGGAGTTCATCTAATTAGGCACCACTTATGAGTACCTGCTTAATACCATTTTGCAAACCCATCATAATAAAAAAAAGTGGTAAAAATTATTGTTCTTTTTCCAGCTTCATTAAGAAAAGGATTTCTTGTGCATAATTTGCTGCCAATTTGATCAGAGGGCTGAAGCACCTCTCTTAGGAGGACAAACTGAGAGTTGGGGTTGTTTATCTTAGAAAAGAGAAGGCTCCAGGGAGACCTTATTGTGGCCTTTCAATGCTTAAATGAGGCCTATAAGAAAGAAGAGAACAAATTTATTTCAGCAGGGCCTGCAGAGATAGGACAAGGGATAAAGGTTTTAAACTAAAATAGGATCAATTCGGACTAGATATAAGGAAACAATTGGTTACAATGAGGGTGCTGAACACTGAACAGATTGCCCATAGAGGTGGTAGATCTTAAAATACATAGGTTAACAATATCATTATAGCACTAGGTTCAGTAATCCAAGGCAGTTTTAACAGGCACCAAAAGCTTTCACGCCTAAAAGAACAAATTTGAAAAGCACACTTTGGTGATTCAACCAACCTCAAAGACTGGTTCACCAGAAAGCAAAAAGGGGGTAGCTAAGAAATGGATCAATTCAGCAGAAGCAGGGAACATATGCCAGTCTTTCTATCAATTTGGTTACAGAATTTAAAAAGGAAGTCCCAGGAATCTCCCCCTCTCCTTCTGCCAGAGAGACCAGCTTTTTAAACTTAGAGGGCTTTTTTTAAAAAAAGAGACATATTAGATATAATTCAAGATCACATTATAGTATGATTCTTCATTGCTAGGTTGTAGGCATTTACATAATCACACCAGGCAGTAACTTGCACTGCAACAAAAATTACCATATCAAGAGAGCTGAATTTTTGGCTTAAAATCTCTTTACATTGGTTTCCTTAAAATAGGAAAAATCACTATTCAAGTTACAAATTATCAGTTCTTTGTTAGACCCTTACATCACCAGCAGGCTACCATAACACACATGGATCTGATCTGCAGGCCTCAAGCAAACCCTTGGGGTTTTTTTCCTCTGAAAACAACTTAGAGGAGCTACATCAGTAGAAAAATTAAATATTGAGTTTTTCTACCACAGGAATAGATCGAAAATCAAAACCCAGCAAACAATTACTTCTATCCACTTACAGAAAGGAAACAGGTTAAATGGATGATAAACAGCCTATTCTCTATCACTCACAGGTGTCACAAACACTATGACAGCAACTCAGGTACTTATATTTGAGCACCTAATGCCTTAGAACACGTGAAGCCAGCACAAAGCCAGCTGGCAGACATAACACTTCCAGAAAACCCATTTCATTCTGAAGTGTGATCCAGTGGTCAGGCAGAAGACTTGCCATACCTGTGGTAGTCTTAATCTCAAACACGTACTGAAGATGCATGCTCCTAAAGATGTTGACATGAGCAAAAAAAAGAATTATCTTTGAAACAAGCAACAGTTTCTCCTTATCTTTTGAACTTCCCCTGCCTAAAAAGCAAGTTCTGCATTGACAAATTAGATATATAAAGTGAAAATAACTGTCTGCTCTTTCACTGCCTGATCGATGAGCCATGCAAAGCACAAAGCACACAGTTACTTCAGTTTAAAATAACCCTTCAAAACAGTTTGCAATGTAGACATCCTTATTGCCCAATGTGTCTAAACCCTGAACAGAGTAGGACCAGAAAACAATCTGAAGTCCAGCTGAAAGATGGCTTTACAGCACTTTCCTGAGCTTCAACCTAGATGCTGATGCAACTATCAATTAGTCTTACAGTAAGGGCTCACAAGGCACATAAGGAAACAAAGGGCATTTCCTGTTTTTTAGTTCCAAGAAAACCTTTCATAACATGGCCTAACAAGTCATCATAGCTACAGGAGGAGGGAGTTCCCATGACTTCTCATTGCAGTGTTCTGCTGGAGATATGCAAATTGGTTAGAATATAGCCAAGAATTAATTCCAGTGCTTTTAGGCAAACTCCTACACAACAGTATTATTTTCTAACAATAAATGCATATACTTAAAAACTGAAAGAGCAATGGCTATAACAAGAACAATCTATAATACAGGAAAAGGAAAAAAGGTGATGTGAAGTTATGTAGAACTTCATACAACTCAGTAACAGAATATCTTTTGCATTCTCTAAGACCAACACTGAATTGAATTATGAAGAAAACCTGCTGTTATTTGAATCAAAACCTGGAGAAATAAAATTTGATTTTAATACATTTGCATAAAGCAGCTTAAGTACATTTACAATGACATATTAGAGCTCTAAGCATCGAACACAGCACATGCATCACCAAAAACCCCTACAGTTGCAATTTCATGGTTAAATGCACTGTAGGAACACAAACATCTCTTTCTGATGGCTTACTTTAATTTACATCTTTCTCTTCCCCCAGAGAAATAAACTGTTATAATCAGTCATTAAGTGGCTACATATGTACCAACATATAACCTTTATTATTGTAATAAGAAACAAAGTGCCAGACAGCATCAGTAAATACTAATATTTTTGGCTTTGTTACTACTTAAAGCATAAAGAATGCGTGTGACTCATCAAGTGTCCTTCTCCCCCCTTGCCAAATCTCTGCTTCTGTTCAAATTTCTTCTGAATCCCTCTAGGATGTAGCTCAGCTGCTCTCTACTGGCTGCTTGAGAATATTGCCTAGTCGTGAAAGCAACACCTTGTACAGCACAGAAGTCAAAGCATCAGAGATCAGCTTTCGCCTTGTGGTCTACCTTTTGATTAGATAACCATATTCTGCACCGACCTGCCAAAAAACTGTAGGATACACGTGGATTTTCACAAAAACCTTTTAAACCACTGATGTTGCTCCACAGCAAGTTCATTTCTTCAAAGAGAAACATAAATGCTGCACAATGGCATCAAATCCCATTGCTCAAGTGAAGACTCAAGAAATACACACAAGAAATCAGCAAGGACAGCTTCTTTCAAAGTCCACTCGGGGTTTTAATTTATAAAGCATTCTCCAATATGGTTTCTAGATTCTGCCCTACAAAAGAATTGTTCCGAGGACCATTGCTGCACTAGAATTTTCTATAATACATACAAACTGCTGTTTTGCACCCTTGGATACCTCGCAAGTTTCCTGTTTGTGTCCAAGCTTGCTGCTAAGTATTGGCTTGCTAAAGAAGCCCTAGGTGACTGCCTCATAAATTACCACCCCACTGTTCATTAGCTTAAATCAACACATATACCTCCTGCTGTAGCCCTAATTCTTAAAGATGTCGCTTCAGGATGGCAAAAAGATCCTCCTAGAACTGCCTTTCTTTTTCTTCTATTTTTGGTAACCAAAGTATGTCCCTTCTACTAGTTTTTTAACAGGTGTGTATATACATATATTTATGTTAGTTTAATAAATACAAGCCCCTAAACACAAATTTTAAGGCATCCCTGAACGCACAACAATTGTTCAGATCAGAAGTTGTTCTACCCCTTGGGAAGGGAAAAAGGAAAGCATACCAGTGAAGCAAAGTGTGACACCTCTCCTTTCCAAGAGCATTAAATATTTCTTCTACCTGCCTTTCTGGATGTGATTACAAAACACCTGGAATATTTCAGGCTCATTGTGAGCTTCACCCCTGGAGGAGGATGAAACCATTTTTGTGAGAGGTATTAAATATATCTATTACCATGGCCTTGTAAGGTTCTAAGGTGATATAATGATGAAAGAAGTATCACTTCCTATTGACGAAATTAGTCAAAGTGCTCCAGAACAATTCTTTGAACTAACTCTAAAAAGTTGAATTTGTACCCACACTAACTGGCTGGCTGGAATTACTACATCAACTTCAGTGAGGGAAATACAACTCCTCAGAAACAAGCAGGGCATGTCTTATTTGTTGCCTCTTATTAGCAGTCTTAAAATAATTAAGTTTTTGGATTTAAAGGCATAATTTTACAGCAGGCATATAATCAATTCATGCAGAAATATAAACAATTTCAGGATGACATAATAAAGAAAGAGATTTCTGCTTTCCTATTCTACGTATTGCCAAAGTTCTCTCCCTCACAAGGTACTTTAGGTCATTTGTCATAGCTTCATATATGAAGTATCTGTAAAACAGTTTGCGCAGTATTTAAAAGATAAATTTTGAAAAAGGCAACATTTTTTCTACATGTCTACCCAAAATGTTTACATAGTAATACTTGAAGCTCTAGTTTTTATGTTCATTTTTAGAGACCAAGACTGAGGTGCTTCAGAACACTCTTAGAAATGCTGAGGAACCACAAGCTCTGCAGAGTAAAATTGCTTGGCAAGTGCGAAATTAAGGCATCTCTAGGTACATCCCAGAATGAGACGTTCAAGTCCACTGCACTACAGAAATAAGAGGCAAGAAAACCAAAACGTACCAGCAAGAGGAGGTTTATGTGAATGCAGACTGCAGGGTATGCTGACAATTAACTGATGCTCTGGAATTGGAAGAATACCTTCAGATTTCCTGTCATATAAATCAGAAAAGAAACATGAGAATGAATGCTACCCAGTACGATGCTGCAACTCTCGCAGAGCTACTTTAGATGGGAGATAACACATAGAATGTTCATTCACAAACTTCAAGGAAGTCCAAGGGAAGTGTTGCTCAGACATAATATATAAAATGACAGTTTATTAAATCATTGAGGCTTTAGACAAAATATGGTTAATAATAGCCACGTAAAGCCACTGAGAACAAGCAATGTAGTCCTGTATGTCTTCATGTGTGGAACAACAGCAGCATCCCCAAAATGGCATCAGCCTGTGCCAAGGACTCGTGATCCAAGAGAACCTGTCAGCAAAGGAAGCCCTGACCACGAGGCTTTTTGTCCAAGCCAGCTCCCCAACACAGCAGATGTAAGGAACAGACAGAGGGTTCAATTCTTTAATCTCACTAAGGCACTCTCTTATTCCAAAGACAATAAGGCTATCTTTAGGTCCACAAGCAGCCAAGAGATTTTGGGACATTATATTGCATTATGAGTAAGTGATACTTACACTGCTAGGAAAGGGAATCCTAGCAGTGGCAAAAAAGACATTTACCATAAGTATTCTGACATACCTTAAGGCTTCGTTTACATCTCCTTGAACTCTCCCCAACACAAGAACTTCATAGGGTTTTTTGTGCAAAGAATCCAAAGGCAATACAAATTCTCCAGCTCTAGTAATCTGACACAAAAGAGTTAAAAATACACAGTAGAAGATTTTAATATCCCATATTTATCCAAGCCCTTTTCTTTTATAAAATGGAGGAGACTGATCATATCATAGCTTTCAAACACAGAAACACATGGTAGTAAATAGACAAATGAGAAGAATATAAATTGTCATAATGCAAGTCCTCTCAGCCTCCAAGAAAACAACAAAACCAATTGAGAACTTACTTTTACCCAGTGCCACTCAGCAAGTGTTTTCACCGACCAATGAGGATAAAGTTCATCCTTAACAAAACGTAAGTGCTTCTGTCTATTAGTCACCCACGTGACTACAAGACAATTTGGAGCAGCTAGTGCTGGTACAGGAATCTGCTTGATTTGCCACAAAGACAAGTGGCTGTACCTACGTCAATACAGTGAGAAAGCAAATTAGCATATACCAACTATAAAAATCGCAAAGCAACACAAATGGATAAAGAAATTACAAAGACCAGTCACTTCAAGAATTATCTCCTGACAACCTAAGTCATAAAAATAGTTCAAGACTGACACCCAGTGGACAAATCTGACGGATTTTATATAAAATCATTAGTGTATGTACTTAAGTTTTACTGAGCAGAATCTTTAACTAGGTATTTCCACTATCCCTCGAAATAAAGCATAATGAGTTGTGACTCTAAAGAAGTTTAGAAGCTCATGTTTCATTTAAGAACTATCATATGTAATTCGACATTCTCATCTTTGTGCCAGAACAAAGCTTTTTAGTGAACAGTAGCTTTTTAGGCAAGTAATACTATTCACTTCTCATAATAAACTCTCAACAGAATGACAATGACAAGTGAGTCACTTTCAAGGGCAACACTAATTTGATGGCAAGCTAAGAGGTCATAAAAGATAATAATTTCTCCAATTATTTTCAGAAGTTATTAATTTTTTTAAATTATCAGCCATGGTAGAAGTTCTCTGGTTATTCAAAACCATTCTGCACTTTTCTGAGCTAACTGAATGCTACATCGGTGAATCCAGGATGCTTTCCAGATCCTATCCTGTTCTACGATTTTCTTTTCATGAGGCAATTCTACACTATTAATAAACTGTATCTCGTGAAACTTACATATTGCAGCACCAAAAATATTGGCACACTGCCTAATGAAAATCTGCAGCCACCGTGTGGGTACCCAGGACCCTACACAATGCTACAGTGAGAAACAGTAAACAAGGAT
This sequence comes from Oreocharis arfaki, assembly GCA_013398015.1. Taxonomy (NCBI): domain Eukaryota; kingdom Metazoa; phylum Chordata; class Aves; order Passeriformes; family Paramythiidae; genus Oreocharis; species Oreocharis arfaki. The sequence continues at coordinate 209,591 of VZRR01007357.1, read as the reverse complement.
AAAATCCAAAATACCTCCTGAACTAGACTGTCCAGAAGAAAAAAGATTCACCCAGATGAGAAATGCTGCACAATGATTAGCTGCCATAGATAATTAGGAGCAGTGACAGCTCCTCCACTTTTTGCCTTTATTTTATAAGGGAGAGAGGATCTTGGTGGCTAATTTATGCTCGTAACCACAATTCTTCTCTGAGTACCTTATATACTCAAGACAGACATTTAAATGAATTCAACTCGAGAATTTCTAGACGTTTCTAGAGGGCTTTTAAAGGAAAGCCTACTAATCAGTCTCTGCATCTTCAAACTATGTCTTCATAACAAGCTTCAAAAGCTGCAGTGAACTTTATTCTACAAAGTTGTAAGGACGTATTTCCTTTCTACACTTTTTTCACGTGGATACAACTCTACGGTAACCAAGAGGACTCAACTGGCATAAACATGATGTTACTCAGCAGTGAAGAAAAAAGCCCATAAAAATTTAAGTCAATGACTTCATAAACTACAGCATTCAGAGTTCCTATTGCACTAGAGGATTTTACTGCTGCATCATCACGTTCTTCTAAACATTAGACTGAATTTTAAGCTACAGCTCAAATTAAACAAAAACTCACTCAAAGTTCTGAGCAAGGTTTCAGTCCTGGCAATACTTACACATTTATCTAGCTTTATGCCTAGTGAAGTAACCCTATCAATTACAAACTATTACCAAATCTGCATGATACAGGCCCTGTAAAACAGCTGAATCCATACTTTCTTTGTAAGTCTCAAGAGCTAACATTCTCTCACCAGCCAGGTAATTTAAGATATACTCTTGCAAATATTTTGTAAGCCAAGAATCCAAGACATTTCAGTGAAATATCTAAGACATCCCATAGATTTGAAGGTAAGCATATGTCAAAATATGTACAAGTTTAAGCTACAGTCTCACAGTTATATTGGTCTTGAATTGCATCAATATATTAAAATGTTAATTGCCCTTTGTAAGCTATGATGACAAAGTTTGTTTGATTTTACTATAAAACATACCTGTTACTCCTTTTAACAGACTTGTTCTCCCATGGTGGATCAATCACAATTACATCATATTTTTTCTTATCTGGCAAGTAAAATTTAAAAGAAAAAAAAAGAAAAAGCAGTGAATTAGCTTTAAAAATATCTATGAGATAAAACAGATATACAGCAAAACTGCACATTTCTTCTGTTCTTTCCAAACAAGAAGTTAAAAGACTTTTGACACACTTGTTTTAATTCAGATAATCATATCCAGAAAATTCAGATATTTTTAGGCTGATTACCCAAGGAAAGGACTTTTATGTGATCTGTATCAGATCCCTCCAAGAAATTTTGACTATCTTTAGGACTTTCAGAAAAAAAAACAGATAGCAGAGTGCAAGTTCTAAAAAACAAAAATTTCTCCAAGTTTCCCAACAGAAGCTACGTAATGAGGTACCCAGCTGAGTGAAAAGCTGTAGCTCTGAATGCAAGATTCCTGCCCTATTTGATCTTTCCTCAGGTGGACAGGGACATGCAGAGCTTCAAGCCAGCCCTAGGAAATTGTTTTGCACTACTGGAGGTAAAGAGAGACAGATAGCTAAACATAGTGTATGAAATGGGAATCAATGAACAAGAGTAAAAGAACTGAAAGGGATTTCATGGAACAAAGTGAGTTTACTTTAGCTGGAGGACAGAATATACAGAATACATCCATGAAAAAACAGAACTCTCCAATTTTATTTCATTGAGTCTGATGGTAAGAACAACAGCTTAGTATTTGATGTTCATGAAATGTGATTACTGCATCTTATTCATTTAACATTGGACGTATTATCCCTACAGTGGACTGATCAGCAAGAATTACTTCTCTTTTGGCAGGTGAAAAGGAAGATAAAAAATAATAATTAAAATGGGCAGCAGACAAAAAAAAAATCTACAGTCAGGGCATTATGTTAACATTCATTGCTGCTTATTTCAAAAGCACTTGCTCAGATTTCTTGGACTGTTCTCGAACTTCTTGGAGAATCCAAACGTGCTATCTTATGTGTGCACAGTGATAGCAGAGTGATAATAATCTTCCTTCTTTCCTACAGATGAAAACAGCTAACTGGCTAGATTCTGGACTTCAAATGCAAAATTATTATTTAGATAGTAAGATTCTACCTCCTGAATGTCTTCTCAATAAAAAAAAAAAAATTAAAAAATAACATCTAAGTTATATATGCTTCTTCTCTTCTGATGTGCAACTAAAAAATCTAAAATTACTGATTAGAGGGTAGAGCAGTAATGCCCAGCTCTTGCTCACAGGCAACATCTTTCCTGTAAGACTGTCTAACAAAGCCTAGCTGCGACTGATAGTAATAAAAATACTACTACTAATAATAATGAAGGTCAATTTGAAAGCTAATGGAATGGCACTGAAGACTGATGCATGCTGTCAGCTTAGGGCTGGGGATAGCTTTTGATCTACTTTTACAGAGGACCTGTTTATTCTAAAATCCCCCCATTTCCCTCTCACTGATTTTGGCTTAAGCCCATACTCTCAGCTGTGAAATATAGCAGCTGAAAAGTCAAGTCATGCTTACTATTGTGGTCTTGCTAAAGTGGGGTTCTCCTCCAGCTGGGCGCAACAGCTGCTCAAACTGTTACCTTCCCTGGGCGATACTGGGCTTTGTTCCACAACCAGTTTATTCCAATCGAAAAAGACCCTGCCACTGAACAAGATGAGTCTGTAACTGGACATTTAGTTTAAGGTGCACTATCTCATCCCTCTCCCATGGTCTAATCTAGCTAAAAATCAAGACAGCAGGACCACCACTTCAGCAGCAACATGGACTTACCATGCTAAAGCCTCCTCCTGCAGGATAGGGACCCAGCAGCACAGCTAGTCTCAATTTAATGTGTTTACATTATGCTTCTTTGCTGACAGTGGCTCAGAACATGGCCACAAACTTTTGTATTTTGGCTGAGATTTTTAAAGGAGCCTCCTGGAGACAAATAATTCCCTCGTGACATGATCTCCTAACCATTCAAGATTCCTTTGAAAGCCCTTATCTATTTGCACAAAGTTAGAAATATCACTTTGAAAGCCTGCAGCAGGATTTGCTATTAGTGAAATGCTGCATGTTAAAACTTGTTCATGGAGGCATCTTGACATTAACTGCCCTTCTCGGGCAGGAGAAAAGGGGTAAATTCTAACACCTAAAGATACTTACAGTTCAGCAGGGGCTGTAAACATGAAATATCAGATAAGAGGAAACTGCTTTTTGGTGGTACCAAGTACTTCTGCCCCATTAACACAATTATCTTTGCACAGTTTGAGCTGTTTTCTGTAACACACGAGAGCAGGTCCTGCTCTGGACAGGAGGTTTCATCCTCTAGCACATGTACAGCTTGATGGTCACTTTCATTCACAGCTGGAAACTGCTTTGCCATTTCACATAATTCAGCCAACCCACAGACAATGTGTTGAGGAACATTATTCTTCCTGCAATTGAGTTTTGCAGTAGTGTGGTGAAGAAATCCACTTTTGAGTCCTTCTTGGACTAAATGCAAAGTGCCTTCCCAAATGAGCTTCCTGACCTGCACAGTCACAAAAAAACAAAGAAAAAACAAAAGATCTTTCAAGTATCTATTCGACCAGGGAATGCAACTGAAATGAAAACATTTTCAATCTCCAGGCAGGGAAAAGGATCCTTGCCAGTTACTGAGATCATTGGCTCAAAAGCTACAAAGGCATGATAATAAGGTGTGTGTCTTGGTCTAGCCCCAGCTGGCAACTAAGTACCACACAGCCATTTACTCACACCCCATGCCTCCCCGTCCCTGGTGGGGAGAAGAATCCAAGGAAAAAAGCAAACCTCATGGGCTGAGACAAGAACAGTTTAAAAATAGAAACAAAATTAATTATTATCATTATTTTTGTTATTAAAATAAGAGAAGAGAGAGAAGTACGACCCAAGAGAAACAACTGACACATAGTACGAGCACTGATGTCCAGCCCATCCTGTAGCAGCAAATCCATGGCTCCTGACCAACGCCCGTCATTTATATAGTGAGCACGACATCCTGAGGCATGGAATATCCCTTTGGCCAAGTCGAGTCACCTGTCGTGGCCATGCTTCCTCCCAGCTTCCTTTGTGCACCTGCTCACTGGCAGAGCACAGGAAACCGAAAACTCCTTGACTTAGGGTAAGCACTGCTTAACACACTGATGTTTCAGTTGTTGCTGTGAATGTTATCCTCATACTAAATCCAAAATGAGAATCTTTGATGTTTTCTGAGCTATCCTGACCAGGCTGGGAGAGATAAACCAGCTGCAGCTGGGTGCAGGCATTTGGGCAACGTGTCTAGCTTTAGCTTTTAATATGTTGACTCTGAGGCTTCTAAAAAAATTTGGGTTTTTTATTTGAAGCATTTCCACTCCATCATAGATAGATTTTTATGTTAGCTGTCCAGCTACCAAGCAGAAAACCAACTCTATCCCAGCCAAAACCAGGACACCATGCTAACTTCTGTTGTTGGTTTTGGGTAAAGTTACAATAATTAGAAGGCTGGAGAAAGAAAGAGTAAGAAAATACTCAATAAAACATTTCAGACAACAGAGGTGGAATATTATTGTTTCAACCAAATAAAAATTTCAAAGCAATTATCTAAAGTTTGATTTAAAATTCTAATCTAATTTCAAGTTACTGTGCCCATGAAAATATTTTTAATTGAGATGTGTACTGCGATCTAAAAATCAGTCATTTTCCACATTTCAATTCACTTCATAAAGCAACAATATATGCATTTTACAGTAATACAGAAATACAATCAGTAAATTAAATTTAATTTTATTAATTTTATTTTTATTTTCTTTTTGCAACTTTTCTAAGTAGATAACCTCTCAAATAGCCTGTTAGTCCAGAACGACAAGATTTGTGGATCTATATTACACTATCATTCACTTCAGCACCCTCCCTTCACAAAATTTAGAGACCTATTTTATTTCCAAATCATGAAGCCTTTATGAGTTTTGATTGTCAGTGAGGTGGGTTTATCCATTTAGAATACCAACATAGTCAGTTACAGTGGCTTTAATAAAGGTTTCAAATATATATCATGGTTTCAAAAGCTTCTGATTACAAAATCTTGACGATTACAAGAGGGTTTTACAAAATACTCTTTATTACAGTTCCCAGATTAGGGGCACAGGAAGAAAAAAATATTTTTAATAATTTGATAGTGCAACCTCCAGATATCAGAGAGTACAGAGTCATACATTTTTAGTACCAAGGTCTGTGATAAGAGAAGTTCATACTGCTTCAACAGAATTAATAATCATATCTTTAGAAATGATACCTTCTTACATGCATGTGTTAACTCACAGGTGGACAAAGCGGACAAAGTCTCTTGACTATCAAACAATTGAAGCAGTAGTTTTAACAAATGGCTGCTGAAGGAATTTAGCATATTTTGTACCGTTCCCTATGTTGACACTGAATGAAATTCCTAAATGGATTCACTTGCAGAAACAAAATTGGGGTTGTTTGGGGTTTTTTTTTTTTGACAATGAGTCTACAGATATAAATAAGTGCCAAAATACTCTGGGTTGACTTGAAGAGCTATAACCTTTAGCAACACAAATATAATAAAAACCCAATACTTTCTAACTTGTGAATGGTATAAGAGGCTAACTGGGGTCACAGATTTTTCCAAACTCTGTCTTTTCCACATATTCACCAAAAATCATTTGAAGTCACAAGCCTCCAACACAGCAAATTTCTTCTCTTCATTTCTTTCCTTATTTCTAATGTTGAATGATTTTAACTTAAACGTCTTCATGCTCATGTTGATGCTGAACTTCAAAGTTTTCTCCTTTAAGGTGATTCTGCACACACATAGCTTATTCACAAAAATAACACAGGACCTCTACAGTGATCAGCAAACTGTACATATTTACTACAAGATTGTTGCCATGTAAAAGGGAAAGAGCATAGTCACCTACACGTAGTGCAAGAGGAACAGAATTAAGCAAAAAGCCCAATATGACTAACACCTCTGTTAAAGGAAAGAAAGCAAGTGTAGATCCTAGTTCAGGCTCACATCATTACTTGGGAAAGCAGTAAGAATACATCAAACATCACCTACAGGTTGTATTTGTATGATTTACTAATATGCTTCAGTGTAATTCAGTTGTATCTTCACCAGTACATCACTATCGTAAGCATAGAGACTTGAATTCCAATTCATTCATAATGCTTTAGTACGGCAACATAAAATGTTGAAGAAAGATTAATTTTTTTTTCTCAATTTCAGCATAAGATATTTTGAAGCACATTTAGTCATGAAAGCTTTGAATAACTTTAGCACTTCAGTGTCCTGAAACACTAAAGATGAGCTGATCTCCAGAACAGGTTATGCTGCCAATTTCAAATCAGTCACTTCCTGGTCACCTAATATTCAACCCATAACAACATAACATTCAGCTATCTGTAACAGACAAAGTTACTTTGTCAATGCAGCTTCCACCTCTTTGTAATGTCTCAGATGCACTTTCAAATGTATCTGCAGAGAAGATCTATTCTGTAAGCACTTACTCACCTCAGGATTGGAGAGACGGACCTTCCCTTCCCTTTCCTTCTTTGCACCAGTGGAACAAGCTACAAGAACGGAACTTGTTTGCAACCATGCCCTCCACTCTGCACACGCCCAAAGTCAGGTATCATGTACTTGCAGAATACATGTTTTTTCCAACTTACCTTTGAATGGTATTCCAAAGCATCCAGTTCACCTTGGTTGAACACACACTTCCTTTTACGTTTCTGCAGAATTACCAAACGACAAAAAAAAATCCATATCATTCCATGATGAAATAAAAGGAAAAAGAAATCAAACATACCTGAGTTACAAATTAACCCTTTTAAAAGCAGAAGAAATTTTCCATCTCTTTTTCTATCACAAATACAAGTCAAATAGCAAGCAAAAAGATCTGAAAATACCTAAGCTGCTGCAGGCATTCCCAAGGTACATAAGCTTAAAGCTGTGTTAAGTTATCCATGGCACCTTGATCTGAAGGGACCTAGTGCATGTCACAGTTTTTGTACTCATGCCTCCTATGGGCCCATACTAAAAGCTTCAGCTGCCAAGTGAAGTTTACCAATAAAAGAAAAAAATTAACTACATCTTCATGATTACATTTATTGGTTTAGACCTGCAACTCTTATTTCCTTTTGTCCACGTGGAACAGTACTGAACAACACTGCAAGTAAATTCATACTGTCCTTCCCAACTCGCTAATCTGCACGATCTCAACAGCTACCGCAGTTTCAGGCTGTGTACCTGACCACAACCAGTGTCGGGAGATTTTGGGATCAATCCACTGCTTATGAGACACAGAATGCATATACACACTGACATAAGGGACACAAGAATAACCTCAAAAGTTCCCACTCTTCTACACTACCTCAAAAGACTTGGGTATGCAAAACAATGTTAGCAGTATATTATTTATCACGGGATTACTGTAATTTACTGCATTACAGAGAACATACCTTCCTAGCAGTGGCAACAGCATCTTCAATGTCACTCTTCACTCCTTCTTGGTATTCCTCTCTGTTGCTGCTGGCCTTTATTTCTGTCAGACCCACCTCAGGGCATCCCTGACACAGCTGCTCCTCAGGAGCTGCAGCTATATGGGGCTTAGAAATATCAAAGAACTCCTCCCGAAACACGTATCTAATTTTTGCTGTTTTACCTTCTGTTTCTATGGCATGTCCAGGAGCATAAGTAGGACCATCACTTGATGAGAGGGGGGCAGCAAAAGTAGAAGTACTATGACAGTCTCCAGTAGATGTGACAGAAGTATTGCGACCACCAGGGTGTGCAAAGGAGTCACAGATCTCATAGCCACACTGGTTGATGAAAGAGAGATGATCCACAAGCCATCCCACTGTCAGACGATGTACCACGGACATCATAAGTCTCCTTTTCAGGACAAAAAATCAGCTCCCTGAAACCACAGCCTTCACCAACCACGTGCACTTCCTGAAGCAACCTCCTCCTGTGGGAATTTTTATAAGAACTCATTTTACAGAATTATCATTGTTTAATAAATTAGCACATACCTTCTGACAGACATTTCCACGCACACGCAGGACATGCTGTTGAAACTTCTGACTTCAGCTGGTTTCCCCATTATGTTCATCCCTACAACACTTCTTTTTCTACAGTAAGCAAGTTTTATATAACTTTTTTATATACTTTTATGCAGCATGCATTCGCTCTGACTCATTTTAATAAGTTAGAAAATAGCACTATGACAGATTATGTCTATGACTACATGACTAGTACATATGCATGTATATATACTGTATATGCACCACATTTATGCATATATACTACGTGTATGTACTATATGTTACACAAACACTGTACAGACTACATACGTATACTATACATATGCACACACTACATACATACATGCCCACATAAACACCCATATATATATATATATACACACACACACCATATATATGCACATATACATACTTTATACAGATATATACACTAAAATTTAATTTGGATTCACTTGCAGAAACAAAATTGGGGTTGTTTGCACAATTACCAAACGACAAAAAAAAATCCATATCATTCCATGATCACTATACCTACACACACACACATATATATACACCATATATGCATATACAGACACGGACGATAATGACGGCACCCGGGAGCAGTAACACAGGCACAGGGGCAGCCGCGGCCCCAGCGCTGCTGAGGCCAGGAGCCGACTCCCACCTCCGCGGGCACACAGCGACCGAGAGCTCGGGCTTTTCCTCAGGAAAACTCTGCTCTGCAGGCGAAAAGCCCGGGGCTCGCCGTGGCACGGCAGCGCCCGGCACACACTCACTGTGGACGACGCCATTTCTCTGTACGGACATGGCTTTTCCCCGAGCCCTTCCGGGGGTTGGGATCCTCCCCTCCTCCCCTCCCTTCGCCTCGCCTCCCCGCGCTCCCGAGCCCGCGGCCCCGCCGTGACGCAGCCCCGCGTGACGCATTGCGTGTGACGCAGTTCCGCGTGACGCGCTGGGTGAGGTCTGGGCGGGCAGATTTGAAATTGCGAGGAGGCGGCGCTGGCGGTAACGGCCGGGCTCGGACAGCGACCGGGCTCGGACAGCGACCGGGCTCTGCGGGGAGCGGGACCAGCACCCACACCCCCTCAACCACCGGGACCGGTGTCCGTGAGGCGGCGGTGAGTCCCGGGCTGGCCTCGCTGCTGAGTCCCCCGGTCGCCTTCGGTACGGTTTAGACGCGCTGTCAAGGCGAGTGGGTGGAGCTGCGCCCAGCGCTGCCGCGCTCCTACCCTTTGTTTTTCCTGCTGGCATATTGGCTCTGGCAAACTCTGCTGTTAAATCTCTGCTCGAGCTCTGTTCTTACAGCGTCCTGGCTTACATCAGCAGCAGTGTGGCCAGCACGACCCGGGCAGTGACAGTCCCCCCGTACTCGGCACTGATGAGGCCGCACCTCCAGTGCTGTGGCCACTTTTGGGGCCCTCAATTCAGGGAGGACACTGAGTTGCTGGAGCGTGTCCAGAGAAAGGCAACGGAGCTGGGGAAGGGTCTGGACCCCAAATCCTATGAGGAGTGGCTGAGGGAGCTGGGGGCCTTTAGCCTGGAGAAAAGGAGGCTCTGGGGAACCTTATCACTCTGGAACGACCTGCAAGGAGGGTGTAGCCAGCTGGGGGGCGGCCTCTTCTGCCAGGCAATAAGCGAGAGGGCACAGTCTCAAACTGCGCCAGCCTTAGGTAGGACAATTGGAGGAATTCCTCCACAGAAAGGGGGATTATACACAGGAATGGACTGCTATCGTGAATGAGTGTGTTAAGGTTGCTTAAAAAACCCTCACACCTGCCCAGCATGGTGGTGGAGTCAGTGTCCCTGGAAGTGCTTAATTTAAGGCTGGATGCAGCACTTAGTGCTATGGTCTAGCTTACAATGTGGTGTGTGGTCATAAGCTGGACTTGATCTCGCAGGTCTCTTCCAACCTAATTGATTCTGTGATTCTAGAAGCTAATGACTTGCTGTGTTTGTGAAAATTCAATCTCTCTGTGGTTGGTCCCAGTTAAAGTAATGGAATAATGCATCTTCTTCCCCAGACATAGTGAGGTCATGAATATGCTTCCCTATGAATTGAGCTTGAGCTAAACTTCTTTTGTGGTTTGTGAGCTTGGAACTGGAAGCAAAATGAAACACAGTTTGTATTAATAACGTGTTTTGGTAATGTTTGTGATGGAGGGGGGTTTTATTATTTATAATTCAGTCATTTAAGTCCATCTCACAGATAAAGTAGACCCTCTGTAGAGGGCAGAAGCAGGCATTTTTTTTCCTGAGTTAATTCTGTTTACTTCAAGTTCCCCCCAATGCCACTGTGGGGACAATGGTATTCATATTCCAGTTTGATATATATTCTGCATGCATAGTTTGAAGAGAGCCATAATATTACCTCAGAATAGGTTTTCCAGTTATTGTGCTATGATACTGGGAGACCATTTGCAAATGAATGGGTAGGCTCAGAATTAGCAGCTCAGGAGCTGATGTATGGCTGAAGTGCTGTAAACAGTACTCGTGGTAGTGTGGCCTTCTTCCCAGTGGACTGAACTGAAAAATTTCTCAAGCTCTTTTGGTTTTGGAACCTGTAGGCTTGAAGTGACCAAATATAAAGAAAGGCAAAACAGTAGGTTTGGAATAAGCAGTGACACTTTAATCAATAAAACAATTGATTTGAAAGACTGTGGCTACTCCTTTAAATTTCTGGAGTATAATATAATCAATTTTTTTTTCTTTTTTTTTTTTCTCCAATTTGCAGGTCTACTTGTTTATTCTGAGCCTTTGGAAAATCATTGTGGCTTTTAGAAAAGAAAATACCCTTAGATCCTGGATTTTCCAATACTGAGGGATTGTGATTTACAGCTCAGTCACAATGAGGCGAAGCTCAAGTATTGCTGGAAACAGCGGTCGGCAATCTATGATGGCACTGAGAGTGCAGGACAACAACAAGATGGGTCTTCAAACACCTCAGATGTAAGTCTTTCTGGTCAGGTTGCTAAAAAATAAGTATATAAAACCAGTTCTGAAGAGATTTATCATAGTGTGTTTGAGTGTGAGTAGGAACTGAGGGGAAAAAATGGAAACAATGAAAAGAAGGTTCCTTGCAGCCAAGGATGTTTGCACAAGCGCTCCAGTTTTGCAAAAATACTTCCTTTAACCTTTTTGTGTACCTCTGTCATGTTTCAAATGGTAACACTTTCTTACATGTTTCTTGGGAGGTGGCTGGGTGCATCTGTTGACCTTTCTAAGATGTTGCTGTGATGAAGGTGTTTCCGAATACATGAGTGTGTATATAGTTCTTGTATGAGCAAAAGATGAATTGGTAGAAATAGTCACTTGAATCCTTCTCTCCATTCTTCAGGAAGGACAGAAGCACCTTTGGGAAACTGAGCATGAGCAAACCTACATCTGGAGCTTCAGAAAGAAAAGTCAGCTGTTTTGGGAAGGGGTATGGATAGCTTTCATTCTTTGCACTGTAAATTAAAACAAACATGTTCTTATGTAATTTTGGCATTTTTCTTGACAGATTTTTTCATAGGGAATAATGGAGCTGCGGCAAACAGACCTTCAGGTCCACCTTCCTCCAGTCCTTGATCGCTAAACAATAATGCTGTGGAGTAAGAATTGCTTTGGGAGCTGGTTTTTTTGCTCTTGGGAATGATGTGCACTGGAAACCTGAAGAGTATCTCAATATGTTTTCCAGTTTAGGAAAGAATGACATCTCTAGTATACTCTGCCTTAGTTTCTTCTCTCAAAGATGCAAACCTGCCAAAAATCTATAATCCTTCTGCTTCGTTCATGACTTTCTGTGTTGTAGGTATCTTCTGTCATAGGACTCCAGTGTTGCAGGGGTCTATTCCTTTTAAATATTTCTTAAATATTTTAGTCTTTATTTACAGTCATTGACATGATTTTTTCTTCTCTCTAAAAGTTTATTTCTTTCAATAAAATGAATAAAGTATTCATCTAGGATGCAGTAATCCCTTTGTTGCGCATGTGGCATTGTGGCTTCCAGGTTGATGATTATTTTCCAATCACCTTAAATTAAGAGAAAACTTCAAGTATCACTTTGTATAACAAATGCAAAGAAAACATAAAAATAGCAATTGTTGCAACTTAAACATTAAGAGGGTTCTTCTTTATATGTATTGTCACAAGACCTGTATTTATTGTCTGTCCTTAGAACGAGTGGGGCTGGAGGGTCACGCAACAGCCAGTACAATGTGTTCGGGACAGAGAAGATAAAGGACCCCAGGCCCCTTCATGACAAGGCATTCATCCAACAATGTATCAAGAAGCTTTGTGAGGTAACATTAACTTATTCTGCATGTATGTTACAAGGTGTAAAATGTACTAAGCAAAATGTTTATTCCTCTTGATTTCAGCTCTTAAGTTTTATTTAGTGAATGGTATTCCATGTTTCTTTTCCACAGTTCCTCGTTGAGAATGCTTATGCCCCTAATGTTTCCATGAAATCACTACAATCTCCATCAGTTAAGGACTTCTTAAAAATCTTCATCTTTATGTATAGATTCCTCTGCCCTTCTTATGAACTGCCTGACTCAAAATTTGAAGAGGAAATTCCCAAAGTTTTTAAAGAGCTTGGGTAAGATGATTATTCTTAGTCTCCTAGGCTAAAGAGATATGCTATGGCTAGAAATTTAAAAGCTAAGAATTCTGCATTGATAGTTGGGGAGAATGGATAGGTTTCTTTATCCAGATAAGACTCTTTAAAAGTACAATGTTGTGATTGTTTTGTTTCATTTTTGTTTAGCTCTAGGTTTATTCTCTGATTTTCAGCCTCTACTATACATTTTATATTTAAACTTGCAGAGCTATAAGTTCTTGGAATCTTGCTTTGTAATGTAAAATTTAATTGACTATTTGTATAAAACTTTAAAAGACAAGACACAATTTTCTTTTACAGACCTTTCTGTTCATTCTGTTAGAATCTAAGAAATAAAATTTCTGGAATTTTGGATCAAGTTCATTTAGTTTAAAACACGTTTTCCTGCAATTTTTCTCATTCTGCTTTCAAAGCAGAGTGTGGAAATAACAAAAATGACTGTTGAGGTGAAAAAAAACCACTAAGTAGCTGAGTGGTTTATTGCTGAATTTGTTCAGTGTTTGAAATCATTAACGGCCCATTTTCCAAGAAGAAAATCCTCTGCCTGTTGATAATTGTGAGTTTTCAGTCTCATTAAATAAAAAGAAAAAAAAAGTGTATTTTACTCCTGTATATTTGAACCCATGATGGTGTGGAAGTGCCAGTGCTCCTTAGATGTAGGTGTAAATCTGTTTTGTTCAGTTCTTGGCATTTTAATAAAATTTTATTTTAATCTGACCCAGCTTGAAATGTTGAGAAGGATTACAGTCTGCTGCACCAAGAGTGTAGTTCTGGATAAAATGACTAATTCTGACAACTCACTTTAAGTTGTCTTTTGAGAGTTCAAGAAGCACCTGGATGACACTCTTGATCATGTGGTTTAGTTGTAGGCAGTCCTATGAGTAGCAGGGGGTTGGACTTGTTGATCCTTAGGGGTCCCTTTCGAATCAAGATTATTCTATGAATCACAAAATGAGAAACCAGTGATAATTGAATAAAATAGTTCTGTAAGAACTTGACTTATTTCCTTTGATATACAGTATGAAGTACAACTGAGTTTGCTCTTCCTTCTATGCCTTCATCTACATATAAAAATGTGCCGCTTTATTTTCAAAATGTGCTGATTTGTTTTCATCGCTGTTTGCTACAGCTATTAAAAATGTATTTTCTTTGGCCTTGTAGGTACCCCTTTCCTCTGTCAAAAAGCTCCATGTACACCGTGGGAGCACCACACACCTGGCCTCAGATTGTGGCAGCTTTGGTTTGGTTAATTGATTGTGTCAAGGTAACATTTGTCTTAAGATAAATATTTCCAGGCTGGAATGTTAGTTTCAATACAGATCTAGTAAATATTTTCTACAAATCTCCTTGTTTAACATGTATGTAAAGAAAAAAGTAGGTGTTCTTAGCTGTCATCTGGGAGCTCGGCCTTAGCCTTATGTTTTAGTAACTTTTAGATGGAGCTTTTCATGTTATATTAAGATAATTTTTTTCTTTAAATGTATGCACTGGATAAATTCATGTATAAAAAAGGTGGGGAAATGCTGACTTAAACATACATTAAATGTGAGAAGTTAATGGGTATAATCACTGAATAGAACTTGTATCTTCAGTGCAAATGTTGTGACATCTGCCATTCTCTCCTAAATTTGAAGTGTAAGAATAGGATTTTCAATTGAAATTATTCAAATGTCCTATGATTCTTATACAGAGTGGTGAGTTTTGTGTTTGGGTGGGTTGGTCTTACTTAATTTTGGTTTTGTTTTGTTTGGGTTTTTTCTTTTAGTAGTGGTAACTTGTTGCTGCCAGCTCAGGTCTGAGCAAAATTTGGAATCTGTGACGGAAGTTCATCCTGCTGAATTGAGTACCCATGGAAAATCCTGTCCTTTTTTGCTGAAAGGACACAAGACAATTTGGCAGTATTCACTGTCCATTTCGTGCCTCCTTACCTGTGTGTTTAGTCAACTAAGCCCAGGCTCATTACAACCTGCTTCCTGAAATCTTAATCCAGTGTTACTCTGCTTCTTATCGTGAAACCAATATGAAAATGAACGGATGTCTTCACGTCTGCTCTTTGTGTGTACACCTCTGCTTTTCAGCTGTACACTGCGATGAGGGAAAGTGCGCCACCGTTCGATGAAGGACAGAACTGGGGAGGAGAGACAGATAATGGAATTGTACATAATAAGGTACCATAAAAAGTAAATTAGAATCAGAATTGCTCGACTGAATTTTGCCATGAGCTGTAACAACACAATTTAAATACAGTTTAGATTGTTGTGTCATGTATTTATAGGTTCTGTTCTCTTTTATATTCACAACGCTTTCTAGGAAGTGGAGTAGGATTATATAAAAAGTCTGATGAATTATTTCCTGAGCAGGCATCATGGCCAGTCTATTGATGAAGACTGAGTATTAAACAGAAATGCCTTATTCTCCAAGTATCTGCCGTTTCAGTTCTCCTTTTTGGAGAAAGGGAATCATTATGCTGTTTATAGTTTTAGTAGAGTTTCTGGTATATTTTGCTTTAGCACTCAAGAATTCGGGGGTTAGCAGCAGTGCAGTGTAAACACAGTGATTTAATTCTGAATATAGTGGCTTCTACCAATATCTACTCAGTTTACTATGTAAAAATTGGTTGTAAAGTTTTATTTCTGAGACGCAAAATAGGGTGGCAATGTAATTGAGGTGCTTAAAAATCCAATAGCTTGCTTTCTTTTTAATTTATCATAGATTATTAGTAGTACTCAGATTTAACTCAGTGTTAACTCACAACAGGTGTTTGGAAGGGGTTGCATTATAAGCTAAAACATTTAATTAGAAAATTGCAAAAATCAAGTTAAATTATAATTTTGGACTAAGGTTACAACCTGATGGTTGGCAAGTAAAAATGTTTTTAAACTAAATATATTCTTCTACACTCACACTTATGCATATATGTTGATACAAAATTCACAATACTGGTGTAATTGCTTCTGAAACATCTCTAACTTAGTGTCTAGCAAATTCGTTTTAGGTAACCTCTCTTTGATTCTAGATTAGTTTTTTGACATCTGCCAATCTGAATTTTAATGGTCATATTTCCTGAAGAGGTCTGTTAAACAGATTTAGTTTCCATAAACTAGCCTGAGAGAATCATATGCATCAAGATAAAAAATTCTTAAATATTGTACCCACAATCCTTGTTAAATATCCCAGAAAAACAGAGCATTTCCAGACCTTTCTTAATGTGAATTATAGGTGCCTCCTGCCTGAGTACAATCTGTTGACATTCTAAGTTAAAAGGGAGGAAAAAAGTTGAATTTTACAGAAGTACAATCAAAACAGTGAAAGATATTTTTGGTGTCTGTTTAATTCCACAGATTGAATAGCTTTAGACTATCCAGATATTTTACAGGCCTTGGAATTGTTGAAATGAAAGATTTTTTAAATTGTTTTCAGCTTTTCATGGACTACTCTGTGAAATGCTATGAACTTTTCATGAAAGGGAGAGATACTTTTGAAGAATTGGATGCTGAAGTGCAGTCAAAATTAAGTAAGTTTTCAAGTTTTAATTAATATTTAATCATGTTACTGGTTTCTTTTCCCTTAGCATCAGTTTGTTCAGTTTACAAGTGAAAATTATCTGAGATGAGAGAACTTGAAATTCCTAAGTACCTTTCAGTTACTTCAACTTATTTCTCTCTTTTTATATATTTTTACCAGTACAGATGGATAGGTCATGATCAGCTATCAGCTGTAGCTGTGTCAGCTGGTTTTTTAATGGCTTTGGCAGAAAACCAGTATATAATTCTTCAGATGCAAATTCCGTCTATGCAGACGACTCTTGTTTCTGTCTGACAAAGTTAACATGTGGAAAAAAAAAATATTGTCAGAGTATGCATACCTGATACGTAAGAAAGTTCAGCTTTTGAGAGCTCTGAAAACAGTCTGCAAGAGTTCCAAACTCTGTTGTGTGGGTTCCTGTATATGATTCAGCATGCACCTGTGTTTGTCTCCAGGCAGGTGGAAAATTGTTTGGGTTTTTTGGCTCACTTGTTTCACCACCTACAGAAATACAAACAGAATTTTTGAGACCAAGGAAGAAAAACATTTATTACTTTCTTTGCTCTCCTATGAAAAGCCAGAATAAGGGCACTTTGTTTGCAAATTGGAGCCATCAGTTGGAGAGGAAACAAGCTAGCTACTGGATATTAGTAGGAGAAAATAATCACCCAATTGTTTGGAAAAGGCTAAGTGAAGTTATGGAAAAGGTGTATCAAGAAGCAAGGAAATATGGATAAGAAAGGTTGTTAAATAAGTTTGATCTGTTCTAGCTTCACAAGGTAGTCTGACTTGTATACTATCCTGTGGTGTGGGCTGTATGAGAGTCTGGAAACTTTTAACTCATAGGAGTGACTTTGAAGTCTTTTTGACAGAAGGACTGAGAAATCTACTTCTCTTCTCGTTTGTTTTGGGGTTTTTGTCTGGTTGCATTTTAATGAAAGGTTTTTTCTGATGGGTTTCTTGGTTGTTTTTAGTTATTTCTTTAGTGTAAAATAATTGTTCAGATAATGGGTATTTGCTGTGCTGAAGCTAATGTTCAGATACTCAGGTGGTAATATTAAGTGAGATAAATTTGTAACCCCACTCTTTTCCTCTCTTCTCCAGAGGATTTATTTAATATAGATGAATTCCAGATAGAAAGTCTAGCAGCTGAAAACAAAAGACTTCAAGAAGAGATTGCAAGACTAGAAAAAGAAAAGGAAAGCGAGCCGGTTAGTAAATTGTGTCTCTGTTTTTATGGTGGAGTTGAATTTCATATTATTGACCATTTCTGAATGAAGATACTTATGATACATAACAAATGGAAAATTATTTTCAGTGGTTTGAGATTTTATGACAGGTTTTTGCAGACTCTATACCATTACAGAACTAGGCATTTTCTGTGGAGTCTTCAGCCACTATTTGTTCGATAATGTATAGGTATTTCCAGGTAATAAGATCTTGTATTGACTGACATATTAATAACATACTTGAACTACTTTTTTTTAATATAAATTTCAACATTATTTTTTCTGAATGTGTTGGTATGAGGCATGGGATTCAGTGGTAACTATGTATTTTAGGGAAAGTGTTTTGCTTGAGAAGCTGGATTCTGCTTTTAATGCATCATGAGTTTAAAAATGGGTTAATGGCTGTGCAGGTGGCAAACTGAGACTCCTGCCAGCTGAGCAAAATGTGCTCGGTTTATTCCCAGTTTTCCATGCCCTAGTTTTATCTGCCCTCTGTATATTATTATACTTAAGTTGTGAACTACCTGTTGTAAGAATTTTCTAAATGAAGGGTCTAATGCAAATGAGAGACTTAATGCTGAAATGCAAGAATCCTTTTAGCCTTCTCTGCTGTTATTTTAAAGGTGCTTGACTTGACTCAGCTGTCACAGAGATAAAATATTATTAATGTTCTTTCGTTTTCTATTCGTGCTATTGATATTGACCAATTCTCTACTGTCTTGTCTGGAAAGTGAAGTCATTATTTTTTATTAATCTAAGAGTGGTTGTTCTTTTCACCCATTTCCTAGGATCGTAGGGTAACGCTACGAAATGTGAAGTCGTCTCTTCAAGCAGACGTCCAGAAATACCAGGCTTATTTGGCTAATCTGGAATCTCATATAGCCATCCTTGATCAAAAAATGGAAAGTGTTAATGATGAAGTTGAGACAACAGGTAAGAAGGCCTTGATCACAGTCAGGACAGTGAAGCTAGAAAGTCTTAAAATAATTGTAATTCTTAGCTTGTGGTCAGAGCGAGATACTTAGGGTATGATGATGCTACAAATAAACTTTACAGAATGGCTTGCTAATAAAGTTTTTTTTTTCTAATAGCAATTAGTACACTAGAGTAATGAAATTATAATGATATATAATAAATAACTGTATTATTTACTGATAAAATAGGTTAGGTTTAAGTATATAGGTTGGCATTTTATGTCCATTTTACAAATGTTTTGTGAACTTAGAAATGGAAGTAGAAGCAATGAAGCAGGAGAATGCCCGGCTCCAGCACATCTTTGATAACCAAAAGTACTCTGTTGCGGACATTCAGAGAATAAATCATGAGAGGAATGAGTTGCAGCAAACCATTAACAAGCTGACTAAGGAAGTGGAAGCAGAAGAACATCAGCTGTGGAACGAAGAGCTAAAATATGCTAGGAATAAAGAGGCGGTATGTGAAAACCCCACTACGCTTAGAGGTGGCTGTCAGTTTTCATCATGCAAGCTTAAAATTGGAGTATTGCTAACTTCTTTCCTAAATAATCTAACAACACCACACATGTATCTAACCAGGCAAAAGTGACAAGAATGGCCTCTGTTTACAATATCGGTGAAAAAAGCTTCTCTTTTTCCTGTTTTCCGTTTTGCACTTAACGGAAATGATTCTTTTTTTTTTTTTTTCTGCATTGTAAGAGATGTACCCAGAATATGCAGCACTGTCAGCTCTCACTGCTATAGCATTAAGTGCTTTGATAACATTAGCATGCCATTGCTTTGGTAACACAAGAAATTTCAGGCTGATGTTGATATTTTGTAGCAAGGAAGTAAGGCAAAACTAATGCATTTGAATCAATAGCCTTGCATGCATTTAGGGCCAAATTAGTCCTTTATGTAGAAGTTGTAACATCTTTCAAGGTCCAAGTTCAATCCCTTCAAACAGAACAAAAAGATATAGTCCTGTAACTGATGGGATTTAAAAGCTTCTGCTTTGCCAGAGGGAGAAGTAAAGAAAAAACTCTCAAATTTATTTGGCATCTGGCAGGGTTATCCTTTATCAAGCACTTGTATTAACTTAAATTCCTCATGTGCAAGTAAGAAGCACATAAAACTGGAAAAAAACCTTGGGTTCTTTAGTGTTTGCATATAAATAGCACTCATTAATTTGGAATTAGAGCATTTAATAAGCTTTGTTTAGAGGCATGCTCAAGTTAGTTTTATAAAGATGTGTGGTTGTGTGGCATTTCCTGTCAAAACTAATGAGAGAAGGCATATTGACACAATGACTGATCATCGGTTTAGTATTATTTTCCAGCATGTTTTTACTTCCCCATCAGCTAATTCTCAAAAGCTTGAGGCAGGAAAAATTATGGCAGATGAATATGGAAAACCATAGGTGAGAGCATTCAGTGTCAGCCGTATACACTGAGAAACCTTGCTGAGCGAATTCTGAAAGAATCATGAAAGAGTACCTAATCCAGCAAACTGCTGGACTGGCATTACATACAGTTCTTGAATACTGTGGTGTAACAAGGAATCATGTCTATACAGAGCAGCTCGGGAACTTGTTAAAAGTACTATATGAGTACTTTTTGCAAAGCTTTTCACTTTTATCTCTTCTATGATTTCTACCCTTTTCTCCTCTGAGCAGATTGAAATGCAACTGGCAGAGTATCATAAACTGGCTCGAAAGCTGAAATTAATTCCAGTAAGTGCTGAGAATTCCAGAGGCCACGACTTTGAGATTCAGTTCAATCCT
Organism: Oreocharis arfaki; assembly: GCA_013398015.1. Taxonomy (NCBI): domain Eukaryota; kingdom Metazoa; phylum Chordata; class Aves; order Passeriformes; family Paramythiidae; genus Oreocharis; species Oreocharis arfaki. The sequence goes on along the minus strand of VZRR01007357.1, from coordinate 189,385 downwards.
GAGGCAGGACCAAATTGCCTAGTCAAATACAGAACTCAGATCAAGGTAAGTAAAGTCAACACTGAAGGCTTTGGTTACCACTCACAAAAAAAATGTGTTTCTTTGGAAATGCTGGAAAGGCCTCTCAATGTCACAATGAAATGTCATTGAAAAGCTTGTTTGGTGAGTCACCATAATGACATTTTAGTATATGAAAGAGATTTGGTGTTGGAGAATACAGTAGCCTAAATAAAAATAGAAGGAAAAGATGTACCAGGGAGCATCTTGATTCAAATAAGCAAATTGCATTAGCCAGATCTTCTTGTATGCATATTACAGGCTCCCCTCATGGAGATCATCAACCAGACTGAGGAAGAAATTAGTAAAGCTACTCAACGGAAAATTACTTTGGAAGATACTTTGGAACAGGTGTGTTGATTAATGAAGATTAGGACTAAGATACCAACCCTAAAATCTTATCTGCTGCTTTCATTCAAACTTTTGCATGGGTGAAGTGTGGTGTGGTGGGCTGGTTTTTGTTCAGGTTGGTTTGTTGGATTGGTTGGGGTTTTTCTGAGGACAGGTAGAGGGGGAGAAGCTGTGAGAACTGCTTTAATTGTGATGGAACCTAGAAGTTTTTCTGCGAATTGGGGTCTTTGTTGGTTGAAATATTGTGTATTCCCTGAATTACAGTTTATGTAGCTTACATATATTTGACCATAAACATTGGAAATATTTGTTTTTAATAAATTGCCCATTCCAGTTGATTGTGGGGCTTACCCTCACTGACAAATTGTCATCAAGAAGATTTTTAGCAATATTTGGTTTGGGATGGATTGAAAGAGGAAGAATTTTATTTCCCTATTCTTCTACCTTTACCTTGGATTTTATTGCTGCGCATGATGTTATGTGGTATGGAATGTCCCTTTGGCCAGCTGGCCTGGCTGTGCACCTTCCCAATCTCTTACCTATCCCCTGCCCTGCTCAGGGCCCTGGGAGGGATGGAAAGCCTTGGAATGCTATGCAAGCACTATTCAGCAATAGCCGGAACATTGGTGTGTTACCAACACTGTTTTAGCCCCTTATCCAAAACAAAGAACAATACAGGCTGCTATGAAGAAAGTTAATGCCATCTCAGCCTAGCCTTGTTTAATTTTTTTTCAGAGCTACCAGATGTTGTTTCTGATGGCATGGATTTATATGTTGGAATTCTTTTTGAACTATATTTCCTTGTTTATGTTTTCATCCTAGGTGAATGTAATGGTAGAGGACAAGAAACGCAGTGTGAAAATGCTGACAGAAGAAGCTGAAAAGCTCGATGATCTTTACCATCAGAAGCTTAAGGTAGAACTTATTAGCTTGATGACAACTTATCTTTAATGATATCCTTATCCTTAATCTTCGTATTTATAGATAAGTTTTTGGTTTGCATTTTTGTTTGGGCTTCTGCCTTTGCCTTCTTCCCTTCATCTTAGAGGATTTTTTCATTCTTTTCAGAAAAGCAATTTGACTGCTACCTTAAGTGAATCAATTCTCGCCTTCCTGTAAGAGATCTGGCATCATACTGTAGCAGATCCTGTAAATCATAAATTACTGCATCCAGTAATAAAAGCAGCAGCAATCATCTGACATCAGGATGTCTCAGAGCGTGTGCTTGAAGGAGATTTTAGGATTAACAGAATCTGCCTTGTCTAATCAATTTGTATATAATAAATACGTTTGCAGTTTTTAGTAAACATGTTTAATCAGCTTCTGTAAAAACTAAGGAAAACATTGATTAACCAAAAGCGTGTTAAATATTTTAATGATCTGAAACTGTTGCTTGCTTTAGCTTCCTTTCCCAGCACAGGAGCAGTCCCTATCCTTTTCCTCACTTGCAGTTCAGCAACAAAACATAGCCCTCTGTTAACAACTGAGTGGCTATTTTGGTACCTCCCAACTTCTCTGACAGCACGGCTTTGGTGGGGATGTGGTGCCCTGCAGAAAAACATTATTTGAACTAAGCTAGTGTTTACCTAGTATATGCTCTTGTAAATCCGAACTCCTGTGCTATAGCCATGAAACAGGGTTATTTCACTGCTAATACCTGCTGAGTTGGCTGAAGGCAATTAATTTAGTTTATTTTTTTCAAACCACATGAAATTTAGCTTTTGATCTCTGCTCCTGCATGCACCTTTCTCTAAAAGTAAGCTCATAAAATACACAGTTGCCACCGGATGTTTATAATAAGACTTAGTCATGTAATTCCTCTCATAATTTTTAAAATGCTATTTTTAAGTCTTAAGTATTAAAATTATTTTTGAAGGATGATGTTTCAGTAATCTACCAGAATTGCGTGTTGAGTTGATGGTAGAATTTTGTTTGGTTTTGTGGATTGTATAGCATCAACAGTGTCATTCTCCTTCAAGAGGTGATTACTTGGAATTGTACTCTTTCAGACACAAAAAGGAAAAGCTATTTTCTTACTCAAATGTGATTTTATTTTTTTAATCTAGAACCAGTTGTTCATGATGTGCCATTTCTAAGCTATTTAGACTATCTAAACAATACTTTTTGAGTTTAACTTTGAAGGGAAAATGGCTGCAACACAGGCCTTTAAATATGGTTAAAGAAATAAAGAGAAGGTTAGGCTTATTCAGAAGGGAGATGATACAGAAAATACCTGAAACTTTAGGTTTGGGACAGATGTCCTTGGGGTTCTTTTTCACTTCTGAACTTAGAGTTACTTGTGTTAATTTTGAATTCAAGCATTTGGATGTAATCAGGTAATAGAAGAAAAAAAAATCCAAATTATTTCTGCACTATGCAATTTTTTCCCCCGCTTTCCTTTTGACTATAGGAGACAGAAGAGGAAGAGCAAAAATGTGCAAATGAACTGGAATCCTTAAAAAGGCATAAACAATTACTTGAGAGTGGTGTCAATGAAGGTCTCAGTGAAGCCACAAATGAATTGCATGATCTCCAACGACAGTAAGACTTGTAACTTCAATCTCTTGCTGACTTTGGTTTTTAAGGATAAAGATACTCTCTTGAACCTAACATAGTTGTTTCAGCATGTATCCATCTCAGCATATTAATTTCACAAGTTAACAAATGAAAGATGTTTTTCCTCCACAGTATTTTGCCAGAGTATTTGTCTGCTGTATCAGAACTCCTGTTTTCCATGTAATTTTTTTTTTATATATATGGTTGTAGCAAGGAAATTAGTTTTTTTTCAAACTTACATAACAACCACATTTTATACCTCAAAGTCTGGAAAGAGTATTCTGACTCTAAGGTGCATTGTTTCTAATCAGTTAGCACAATACAGTCCTTTTTTTTTTTTTTTTAAGTTGAGTATTAGTGTACTCTAATTTGGTTCAAATTATTACTAATAGAAAAACAAAGAATGGCTAAACATGATGATAAATCAGACTTGAATTGATTTGTTTTAAATACCAGGAATTCTCTAATTATGGACATGACTTGAGTATCTTTACCTTTTAGGTATCAAGTTGTTTTGCAAGCAACAACAGAAGAGAACAGAAAAGTTGGTGGTAACTTGAGTCGTCTTATAGAAGCGATTGCTACTCATATAGCTTCCATAGCGGTAAGCTAAAATTTGATATTTAGAGTTAAATCTCTCTAGAGACATTTGCAGTTAAACACTTGGAAATTAGAACTTACTCTTTCTAAGGAAGTATCAGTTATGTAGCTGCTGCACTGAGTCCATGGATTCTAGTTAAATTTGTTGACAAAACCTTTGGTATAAATAATCGGAATTGATCATTGAGTTTCAGCAGTAACATCCTGTCAGGTTAAACCTGCTTCTGGTAGATGTCTTTCAGGAAAGCGTTTAACTGAAATCAGTTAACCTGTGCAATGACTGTTTAAAATGCTTTAGCAGAATCAATACAATATAGACCATGATAGAGCTAATAAAGCTTTCTGTACCTCTTTTCTAGAAATACCTTGACGAACAGAATGTGAAAATTTACAGAGACTATGAAGAATTCATGTCTGAAGATCTATTGTCAGACTTGACCAGCATCCTAGACAGTTATAAAAAGAAGGCTGAAAGTCTCTAGTCACTAGAAAGGTGAAGATGAAAATTTTGCATTTCTGAAGCTCTGGTATGGTGCCTTCTAAAAGGATGGGTACTACCTGTGTTTAGCACTGAAACTGGTTTTAAGTGTAAGGAAGTATTTATGAACTTTCTTTGTTTGTTGATACAAATACATTAAAGAATTAAACAATATATTTGCATTTTCTTAAAAAAGGCTTTGCTTACTCCTCACACTTTCAATATCTTATGCATGCTTACGAACAAGTGTGACAGGACAGCTGTGGAACTGTATTTTGTTCCTCTTTTATAATCAAATCACTTTCTAGGAACATCAGTCAAACGGGAGTACAGGTAAACTGCTAAAATTAGGCGGAGTGAACATCAAGATCGAACATCAAGTGATAACACAAATGCAGAGGTTACTGACAGCTGAAATACTGCTATGGTTTTTGTAAACATGCAAGATTCCTAAATGATAACAGCTAGGCTTTCATTTCTAGAGTATAGATTGCGCATTTCATAGTATATGTATGCATTTAGACAGTTCACATCCTCCCCAAGCCTTTGTTTTACTAGCAAGACTAAATGTAAATGTCTGTCTCCTGCTTGTTCAGTTACCCAGAGACCCCTCTTACATGAGTAAGCAATTCTTTTTAAAATTAAAACCTCTTTGAAAAGATTATTAGTCCTTAGAGAGTAGTTTTGTAAATAGTCCAGAAAAAGAAAGATAGCCATTTAAAAAAAACTTTTGCCTTTAGGTGCTCATAATCCCAGATGAAACTTCACTGAACTTCTTGGATATGTGTACCAGAGAAAGCTCTAAGTAGGACATCATATGACTTCTGGTTATGTATCTAACCAGTTGTAGGTTTGGTTCATGTTAGATACATCAAAATGTCTAAAATGCCTGTATTCTTCTTGATAGGCCTGTTGGACAGACTCTATTTGATTTTTCTTCCTAAGGAAACTAATGGTAAAATTAGTGTATGGGGAGCTCTGGTCCGAATACTTTGAAGAAAGGGTTTCAATGCTATGTGACAGTAGTATCTTGTTATCTATTCAGTGTGTAATTTTGTGTTTAAAAAATAAATAAATAAAACCCAGCATTCGTGTCTTGGATAGTTTATGATGGTATTTCCTAATAAAAGCACTGAAGTATTTGAGTGTTGTTTTTAGAGTTCAGACATTCAAAGATATAGAGAAAAACAATTTTGCAGTTGCTTAGAATTTTTAACAGTTGGTAGATAACAGAAGTTGCTCCCTAATTCTACAATATTTGAATGAAACACAGATCTCTAGGATCTACAGTAAAACTTGAGTTAGACCATCTAAACGCAAACTACAATTAAAAACTGAATTGTCTTAATTCTAGGCTATTTTTGCAGAATGAGTTTAAAACTCATTTGTCCTTAATATGGTGTGTGAATCTTCTGGCTCTGGTATGAGTATTTTGTTTCAGGTATTATGATAATGAGGACATTATTTAAGCTTCTAATTTTCTGTTCTTTTTTCATACTCCAGAATTTTAATTTGACAGCTAGAAAAGTTTTCTGACAGGTGGGAAGTTTTTATGCTTTCTTTTGTTGTCCTCTTTTATCTTCACAGGCTCTTCCTTTTTTGTAACAAGGTAGTCCTTACTACATCCCAGTTCCTTTTCTTTAGAAGTTTTTTCTTTTTATGATCTCATTAACATTTTTGTTATCTAAAGCAATGTTCTTCTAATGTCGCAAAACTATGAGCCATATAGAACCACATTCCTTTAAACTATATGCTTATTTAGGGGCTATGCTCTCTCTTGGCTCCCCCATACCTGTTTGTCTCTGCTTCTATAACTGATCTTGTGTTTCTTAGCATCTGTAGGTTCCTCACCATGTGCAATATTCAATTGATTAAATGAAAGCAAAATAAATGGCATTTCCAAGGACTTTATACTAATCCTAATGAAAATGGGTTAAAGAATCAAAATCACAATGCCTTCCCTTAATGCACTGGCCAATGTAATATTCTGAAATTAAAGCAGCCCAAAAAAATTCGACGTTTGTAATGTTGGCAACTTTTTTTTGTTATTGGTCTGTATGTCGGTGAAGATAAACTGCCTTTAGAACCACCTCAGATTTTGGCCTAGGTTCTGTAAAATATTGTAGGGATGTTTCTTGTAATCTAACAGATCAACACCAGCCAATGTTTACTAGGTACAATGTTTTCACAATTTTAAAATGGAGGGAATTTTTTAATCCTTCTTGAATGTGTGTCCTCTGTGATATTGGAAGTCAGGTAGTTATTTTTGAATGCTACTCTGGAATATGGCTTTTAAATTTAGGCAGTAGGCACTAGAACATAATTACTGCTCTTGGTTTTGGTTTTGTTTCCTTATCAAAATATAGTCTTCATGAGAATGTACCATCGCACATGTACATTTCAATAGTATGAGTCATCTGTAAATTTTGGCTTTTGTATGGATACAGTCACCTCATTTAGTGCTAGTGTACTTTTGTACAGTTTAATGTATCAAGTTTTTGTATTTTTATACTCAAAATTTCTTATGCCTGTTTTTATGAAGGATAGATTCTTGCTGAAGTGTAGAAATATGACATAAAAACCTAATTAATCTGACTTTCCTTGAGGAACTAAGATAATCACCTTAGCAGCAGATACTAATTTCCTGGCTCTCCTTGCTGTTGAACATGCATTGTGTAGGGGAAAAATAAAATACAGAAACATCTTCTTCCTGTAAGTTTTAGAGGAATAAAAATTGCTTTAACCTTTTTAAAAAGAGATGGCTTTTAAAAAAATTTTAGGAACATAGGGCCAAGCTGCTTTGACAATGATTTATCAAGGAAGCATAGCTGCTTTTGGCATTAATCTCACCAACCAATGTTTTGTTGTCTTAATACTAAATAACTATCTCCTTTACATGATCACTCTTGCATCTGGTTTTTTGGGTTTTTTGGTTTTTTTTTTTTAATTTAGCTATAAAAAATAACAGTTGACACTGTAGAAGCATGCTGGAACTCTGTCTCTAGCTTTCTTCTTTTCCCTGGGGTATGTTTTTTCATATTATGTTGTCAGAAAATCTCATCACTGTCAAGAACTTGGTGTTATTTTTTTGGAGTATTTCTTGAGTGCATCGTGTAGATTCAGGTTGGAGAAGGCTTCTAAGTTCATTGAGTCCAACTGTTAATCCAACACTGCCCCGTCCACCACTAAACCACGTCCCTGAGTGTCACATCCTCATGACTTATAAATGCCTCCAGGGCTGGTGATTCAACTACTTCCTTGAGCAGCCTGTTCCAAGTTGTCTGCTTATCACCTCCTTCTGTGAAGAAGTTTTTCCTAACAGCCAATTTAACCCTCACCTGGTGCAACCTGAGCCTGCTAAGGCTTTAACTTTGCAGTGTTTGTTCAGCTCACTTGTATGAGGCTTCTGGAACCCTTCTCATTGGTTTTGCCAACGTACAGCAGTGCATGCCTATGCAAGCCTTTAGTTTTGAGATGGATAACAATTTGTGCTCTGTGGTTCTCTAAGACTTCTAATAGGTTGATTGCTTTGGCCTTTAATGGGAGCTCTCATCTCTGCTCCAACTTCTGTGGTAGAATTGAAAAACCACATATATTTTTTATCTTCTGTTTTGAAAGAGTAAGAAAGAGGAAAAAGCCAATGGCTGAAGACATCCCCTTTTCACTAACAGAGGCAACTCCCTCAGTGCACTGCTCTAGAAAGAAGGAAGAATGGTCTCTCATGCCAAGTGACTATAAAGCAAGGGAGACTTTGTTAAAGGGTATTGCCTAGTCATTCCTTATCTACAGGTTATTTGGTATGCAAGTATTTTGAGCACTGCACACAAGTTGAAGAGACTACTTATATAAATCTTTCCACTCCTCTCTGGGCTGCACTGTTTTGCTTCAATACTGGAAACCTTAACGTGTCCTTTAGAGCCCATTAACCATCCTCTTTTGCCAGTAGTACAGAACAGGGAATTTACCTGTTTTTTCAATACTTGCTGTCTACAGGTTTTTGGCTGTGAAAAGGTCCTGGTATGATGAAATCATGTATTGTCGAGTCCATTTGGCTTGCAAAGTTGTCCACAATCTAGAGCTATTGTATCTTTATCGGGTTTTACATTTTAGGTGCTTGTTGAAAGTTTGATGGTATTCATTCCTTTTTAAGAAATAGAAGAAGCACAGGAGACACACAACCTTCAGCGTCCCCACTAGATGAGGGACTACCAATGCCTTAGCCAATGTCATATCTAAGGGAAGTGCACTAACATCTTCAGTCTTGTATCAGGAGATTGGCAGAGACCAATCACTCAACCTGAGGAAACTGAATTTTGCTGGCTTTTTTTTTTTTTTTTT
>VZRR01007357.1:151997-171638 GCA_013398015.1 Oreocharis arfaki | reverse complement strand
CCGCCTGCGCCTCCAGTGGCGACGATCACGATCCCGATCCCGATCCCGCTCCGACCGCACCCGGCGGCGGAAGTGGCGCGAGGCGGAGAGCGCCAACTCGTTCCGAGGTCGCAGGGCCGAAATAGCGCTTTCGCTTCCAGGCCCGTCCCGGCCGCCTGCCCGGCGCCACCCCGCACCGCCCCGCACAGCAACCAGCACCGCCGCCACCATCCCTCTCCTTCCCTCCCCCCTCCTCTTCCGGGCCTCCACGGCGCCTCCTCCCCCGGCTTCCGGACTGGCTCCGCCTCCTCCTTCCCCGCTCGGGACGTATTTTGCCGGCCGGGGGCGCCCGTGCGCCCGGCAGTTGGAGCTGTCGCTGCCGCCATCGCTGCGGGACGGTTTCCGTCTCCTCAGCTCCCCGACATGGCAGCAGCGGCGGGAGGCGGCCGCGCATCTCGCAGGCCGGCACTGCTGGCCCCTCGCGGCAACGGGGACCGCACCGTGTTCCTGTTCGACCGGCGCCGGGAGCAGGCGGACCCGGACGAGAAAGTGCTCAGCTACGGCAAGGACAACTACCGCGCTTTCCGCAGCGCCGTCTGCCAGGTACGCGGCAGGGCGGGCGGCGTCGGGCGCGGCAGTGCCGGTGCTCCATGTGTGACGGACCGTCCCCGCGNGCGCCCCCGCGCGGGGAGCGGCGGCGGCGGGCGTGGTGCCGAGCTCCGGGGGGTGTTTGTAGCTGACACGGTGGTTGGTACTCGGTCGCAGGGCGGGCTCCGCCGTATCAGAGGTCTCTTCCAACCTAAATGGTTCTGTGGCTCTGTGGCTCTGTTTCTGCTGTCCAAGGTGTTGGTGATAACCGCCGGTCGTTTCCTGTCCGCAGCACTGGCTGCCATATAAATGCTGCGTCTGGCGACGCCTTTGCCGTGTTCGTGTCCTTTCGGTTCTTTTTCCTTGTCGTGACATGAAACGAAACTTACTCCGTCTTCGCAGCTCGGGGAGGTGGAGCTGGTTTTCCGTGTACGGGCTGTTTGCTGTAGTTTGCTGGTGCTGCCAGTAGACATCGCCCGTTTCTGTCATGGTTTCGTTTTCCGAGCGAGTGACAAATGCCATAAACCTCTTAGCTGCCTGCATGTTTTACAGTGTGAAATGCGCAAGAAAATCAGCTCTAGATTTTGTACTCATTTAGTCTGATAAAAAAATTAATTTTAGCTTTTTTATCCAGTATAATTTGAGCTTAGTTTTCTAGCATGTAGATTCTATATTTTACATACAGATGAGTTATAAGAAGTACGTGTTTTACATTTGAATAAATAGAATTATTTTTAAATTTTATAAAATTTATCGATCGTTTATGAACTATATATATACTACTGGATCTAGCACTTTCGTATGTAATATAAGTATATCATGATGAAATATATCGTTAATATAATTATATGTAATAATAAGTATATATAAAATATAGATAAATATTTATTGAGAAAAAAATAGTATTTAAATTGTTCTGTGTCTGGACAGTGTTTGCTGTGATAGAAGCTTTGAGTTATCAATGTCAGCAGGAATAGCTGTCATCTGTGATTGCCTCCTCCTTGTTCAGTTCTATTTCAGTGTGCAAAATAGGATATTGATGATCTGGTAGAGCCACTGAATCGTAAGGCGGAGTCACCTTCCCTAGAAGTGTCCAGAAAAGGAGTAGAGGTGGCACTTTGTGATATGGTTTAGAGAGTGTGATGTTATACAGTCGAGGTTGGACTTGGAAGTCTTTTCCAGCTTTTTGATTCTCTGATTCTGTACTCGGAAGTAAAGTAGTTATGGAGTGTTAGCACATCCCTTGGTCTGATCATTGCCCCTAAAGTTCACCAGACTGAAAGGAACAAGTAAATGAATGCAATGAAGACATGAGTGCACTTTATGCAGTGTAACATCCAGAGAAGCTATACAGTGGGATGGATTCATGGCCTTCCAAGGTATGTCCTGTGAGTAATTATGAGTATTACATAATTTTCTCCAAGAGTTGTCTTAATGGATCCTACCACAACTGTACCTAGCAGATGAATTGCAAGAATACTCCATATTTTCAATAGTTGAGGCAAATATGTGGATGATGAACTCACCCCTCTTTTCTCTTAGATTTTGTAATTAATTGATGGGCTGAGTTTAACACTAACTTACAATTTGCTCTAGAACAGAGTCTGTCTTTTCATGGCTTTTTTAATATATACTGCACACTTCAGTGACTTAATGTTTTCATGCATCCTCGTGGTGCTCAGTAGTTCATAGAGGTTTTGGCATATTTGCAGTTTTATAAAGAAATAAGCCATCATCACCAGCGGTGACAAATCTCAGGTACAAACACCTTTGGGGGTTTCTTAACCTGAGAAATGCATTGACATTTTGAAGTCACTACTTCAATGCTTTTTGGCAGACTTCTTGCATGGGCAGCAGAGCATTTGAGAAGCCTGATGCTGCAAAGTAAAATTTTCAAGTATAGTTTTTTTGATATGTTTACTATCACAAGCCTTATCACCAGTCCTGGTGGCTGTTTTGGGTGTTAAGGATAATAGGGTCTGTGCTCTTACAAACTTTTGCAGCAAGAACTTCAGCTGATCATTCCCTTTGAGGAAGTCCTCCAGTAATGTATTGACTGTGAGTGCAGTCAGAGATGCCTCTGTCACTGCTAGTTTCAGTGTGATGACTCTCGGCACTTCGGAGCTTTCATCATCTGACATGTGGGACATCTGACTATGAAAGGATGCTGAGGCGGGTGGATTGACATGACCGGTAAATACTGGTACAGTGAAAACTGGACAGGCAGAGGGTTGGGATGTTTGATATCTCATGTCTTCCACACCGACAGTATACAAATTCTAGTTGGACTTCTGGAAGAATATTCTGTCTTCTCAGTGCCCCGAGAGCTTTCTAAACTGTGTTTGTCCTAGTGTTGTACTTCAAAGTTTTCAGTTTCTGGCGTCTTGAAAGTTGCAACTAACTACTTTGAGGAAGAAGTGATGAATGGGTTCACCGGCTTGGGACAGACTTTCCTAGCTTCGTGGTGCTGAAAACGCGGCAGGGAAGTGATAAAATCTCAGGAAGAACGATTCTTTTGTTAAGCAGATTTTGAGTTGGTTCAGACTAAGGTGAAGTGGAATGTTGTATTCACTTTTCGACAATTAAAGCTGGTAGACGCTGTCAGACTGCTTGATTGGGCAAATACCGCATATGCAGCAGTGTTGTTTCCACGGGTCTCCTGTCTGGTGGCTCAGCCTCAGTACAGGCTCAGCTTTCAATGGACTTTCATTGGCAGTTTGTCATGCAACTGAATGATGTTACTGTAGCAGCAAAGATGCTCCCACATTTTCCAGTCTGCCAGCCTGGGCTGTGAACGTGGTCATGGCTGAGAAGGATACCAGAAATATTAAGCTGGTGGAACTATTTGTGTTGTGAACATCTTCCTATGGCACAAGAGAATTCTTTTGGATAGAACTGGATGTGTGGGAGTCAAATCCTGCAAAAAATTATGAAATTAAACTTGATTGCAGTATGTGATGATCCTGAGTTGAAAATACTTGAGTACCTGAAGGCATGGCCTTAGGCTGCTACTTCTGAGACTTATGGGTTTTTTTCATAATGCAGAGAAAAGGTATTTTCTTATTTGTGTAGCGAAGTAACTGATTCAACCACTTCAAAGGTTGATTAAGGAGCTGTTGCATGTCCTTTCTGTCTGTTGTCATATAAAATATTCCTCTATTATTACTAAAATATTCTTTATTAATTTTTGAAATTTTGGCTTTTTTTGGAAGCAAATATTTTTTTACTGTCCCCTAAGTAGTTAATACATGTCTGTGTTGTTGGAAGTGGCTTTATATACTGATAAACTAGCCTTTCATTCTCAGTGTTGCAAGAGGAAAGATTTAGGAAAAAAATTTTATAGGAGGGTGTTGAATATATAGTCTTCATCCTTCATCCTTGTAGTGATCAATCCTAAAGCAGAAACCTCTTAATTAAGAATAGTGCTAGCTTGAGTATTCCATTTGTGCGCTGTTGAGAATATGCAGAGCAGTCATATAATTTCAGTCTGGAGAACCATGAAGTTTTAAGGTGAATAATTGAGTTAAGTACTGTGTTTTGCTTCTTCTTGGCAGTGCTGTTTCTTGTGTACCTTCTTCTTGTCTTTTTTTAGGTCTGTGCCCCACTGCTTGTCCTGATGTTTAGAGTATAATTCAAAAATGCTTACTGGCGATAAGCAGAATGGAGCTAAACTGTTGGCAACTCATCTGAGATTCCTTGTTCATGTTATCCAGGTACACAGTAAAGCTGGAACACTTCAGTTTGTTGCTGAGATGGCAGAAATCCTTCAGGCACTTAGAGAGGTCACACTCCTTTTAGGGCAGAAAGGTGTCTGTGCTGGAAACTGTACAGAAGTTTTGCCATGTGTGAAGGGATTTTTGAGAGGTGAACTACCAGTCTGAAGAGTGTTAATGGTACTAAGATAGTGTTACTGCTTACATAGGAACCAGCTCATTGGTAAATGCTTCCTTAGTTCTTCTGAAACTTCTCATTGTTGTGATCTCCTTGTTTAAAAAACTATAGATCTGTTACCTGTATAAAAAGTAAATATCTGTAATTTAAGTAAATGCTCAAAAAACAAATACCACAATAAACCAAAATATTTTGCTTTCAGTCTTTTGCCACGTCTTTTGTTGAGTTTTCCATTGTATTGTAACCTGTCTATTTACTATTTAAATAGATTATTTTGCCAGTCGTGTAAATTCCAGTGTCTCAATGAGCCAAGAGGCAAAAAAGGTATTCATTAAGATGGTGTATGGAAAATAAGCGCAAGTGTAGTAGAAAATCAAGACAAGAAATCATTGAAATTTTTTGGTGAATATTTGCTTGCCAATGCCTAATAAATAAAACATAATCAAATTATTTGCAATCAAAGCAAAAATATTAGCAACTTCGACAAGTTTGTATCATTAGAACATCATTCTGATAAATGCTCAATAGAGATACTTCCATTAGTGATGAAATCAGTCCATCTTGTAATAATTATGTTTTTGTATTTTAAGCCCTATATTTGTTTACACAAGTTTAACAATTCTGTATAACCAGAAACTAAACATAGATATATTTTAAACATGCTATGTGCACGCAAAGCAAGTTTTTCCTTGGTTTTTAAAGACACTGTTGGAAATACTGTAAGATCTGTATAAGCTGCAGCAATACTGTAGGTTTTTTCCGAAAGTATCACACTGTATTTCAGACTTCACTGAAAATCCTGTGTATAGTATCTTTGTTACTGATGTTTTGGTGGGAAGAAGGATGCAGTTTGCATACCTATGTGCACTTAGGTACAGCTTTATGGTGTGTCAATTGATTTGGAAAGCTGAGTGGCTTGTAGGTTCCTTGTCAAATTCGAGTGTTGGCAACACAGTCCGATGCAGAGTGTCTGCAATCTTTAGAGTAAGTTATATCCAGGTGCAGTTTTTAGATGTGGCCAAGTATTTTTTGGTTTTGAAGAGTGGTTTCTGAATTATTGTTCCTTTAACAAGTGGTGCCATACAAAGTATTTTGATAGGAGAAGCGGGCACAAAGTTAATGTTAAAATTTTGGCTGATAGCTGCACTGAGTATTTGTGATTGTGATTTTAGACACAGTGGCTTGTGAAGGTCTTGTGGAAGTTACTGTCTAGACTCAGGCTAAGTCTAGGAATGACAGCATGCTTTTTGTAGAAATTCTGAGGTCTCAAGCTTCTTTCTGCTTGCTAAAGTTGTAAATCTTGGAAAGATATCTGAGTTAACACATCTTTCTGGACAAATATGCTTGTGACTTCTATAGAGATCTTGTGTCATACAGTTTGCCTCTCTTCTTTTTCTCTCTGTTTTTCCATCAAAATTATGATACAACTTTAAGAAACTTCAAAAACATATTCTGTTGCTGGATCTTGTGATATGTAGCAATGTTTTAAGTGTTTCTGTTGAACTCTCAGTTTGTTTCTTAACATCTTTTATTGATGACTTTTTGTAAATATTTAGAAGTGTATCAACTGAACTACTGGAAGTAGTGAAACTTTTTTAAGGGTGGAGGACAAGGACCTTCAGGTTCTGCAAATGTTATCCTCTGTAGTTTGTTCTTTAGATGGAGATGGTGCTGTCAATAAAGGATGGTTGGAAAATGTTTTAGAACATTAGTGTTCAATCCTAGTTTTTGTCTGTAGAGAGTCTCTACAAACCATTTGACCAGAAGATGTGGGCTCCTGTGTATCCCTGTATTTCTGTAATATACAAGTTTTTGCTTTGAACTCCAAGAAATACTTAGAAATAATTTCTAGCTTTTTTTTTTTTTCGGCTACTTTTATAGAGTAGGATTCCTCTTTTTGTTGGTGTCCAAAGATGTTATATAAGAGTTTGTGTTCTGCTATTAGGGAAACTCACTGGGATTATGATTAGAGATGATCATTATCATACTTGCCCTGCTACTATGAGTGCTTAGTCTCAGGTTTTCACTAACAGATCCTCAGCAAGTTGTCATCACGTTTAGAGCTGACCTAACAGTGGATTGGAAGAGTTTTTGATTCGCGTTCTTATGAGTCACATACAGTTGTTCTCATTTACTTCCAGCAAGGTTTCCACTTAATCTTTTTATGTCTTAGTTTTTGTATCTGCTACTTTTATTAATTACCTTAATACTATATAGTTGTGTGAATCATTGAGAGACATAATACAAAAGACAGTTCTTTCTTGAAAATCTCATTTGAGAGTAAAATTGTTTCCCCTTAAATGTGTACTATGATTTAGTGCATTTGTTGATACAAGAAATTTCTCTCAATTTGGACTGATAATTCTTCATTAAGTGGGATGGCTAACTGATAAATGTATGTCTTTCAGATGGTAATTTGGCAAATAGCATGGGATATTCAGTTAATCGCATGCAAAATTACAGAAGGCTACAGGCTTCTCAGTGGACGTGGCTCTTAGCTTCGTTTTTTTCAGATTCCTGAACAAGTTTCTGCAAAGGAGCTGCTGGATCAATTTGAAATACTAAAAAAACTGTATTGCTTTTTGCTGTGTTGGGTAGCTAAGTAAATAACTATGAAGGACTGCATGGAAAATGACATTGCCAGATCTCTTTACATTTAACTGGGGTTGTTTAGGTGCCCTTAAGAGGTTTGCATTGGCAATACAGTTCTAGTAGTCAGAAAAATGCTTCTGGGCTGTGGAGGGTGGCTCTGTGGATGTTATGTCTCTGTTATTCTTTGGCTGCATCACCAAGCACTGAGTCTGTTTATTCTCATCATCATTCTCATGCACTGCCTGCTTGGATTGGTTGTGGTAGGAGGAGGCAGAATTTTAAGGGTACAGAAGTTGTGTATTGTAGGGAACAACTGTTTGTGTTGGAAAGGCTTGGATTCCAAGGGGTTAAATGTCTTTTCTAAAGATATTGTAGCTTTGGTTTCACTGTTCTGCCTTTGTCATGTTGGAAAGTGTTCAATTCCTTCAGTTTTAAAAGTCACCATCAGAAATTCTTATTTTATGGTAATAGGCTGAAGGACCAGAGGAAGCAGGCCAATGGCTCTGTGCTTATTTCTCCTTCACTTACTGCCTCAAGCCTATTCATGTGACTGCAAGCTGTGGTGGTCTATGCACGAAGTTAAATATCTGCTTGTTGAATACCTTTTCCAAGGCAGATAGTAAATCCAGAGGCAAAATCTATGTTGATTTCATACTGAGTGTTTTAGGTGGTTTAGTGGCTAGGTAAGCCTCGCTGTGCGCGTGCAGCTTGCACAGAGTAAAACTTTTGAGCTTTTGTGCTCAAAAATATGATATCTGAAAGAGAAAAGAAAGAGAGGCTTGTTTGAAGGGGTGTAAACTGCTGAGGAGTTATCTGTGATTTGTGGGGTTGTGCTTTGTTTTTAGGGTTGTGGGGTTTTTCAATTTATAGAGAAGACCTGTGACTGAAGCTAGTACATAAACTGAACCTTGGTTCTTGATTCAGGTGTAGAGGTTAAAGATATCACGATTCATTCACACTTTAATGTATCATACTTGTAAAGTGCTCTGCTGACAGCTTCTTGGGCATGTGACATTGTCTCGAACTCCTTTAGCATTATATTAATCTCATGTCATAAATATCTACCAACAAATTGAGAGCTATTAGCTTTATTTATCATGAAGCATAGGTGGTGCTCCAGATTGAACCTCCTGTTCATAAAGAGGGCATTTCTCTTGTTTGTACAGGCATCTTCTTTTGCTTCTGTATCATTCCATGAGTTAAAGGACTGATATCCTGCTGTGTGCAAAACAGGCTCTGCTCAGGGATTTTTTTTTTCTTTATTTTAACACAATTAAGAAAGAATTTAACACCTACTTCTCATGACTGATTGGGGGGAAATTAATCATTCAGAGAAATGCCTTTGCTTCCCCTTTTCCAAACTCATCTTCTGCCATACACCTTTCTTTCCCCATTCCTAGTCTAATCTATCCTTGTTCTCCCAATGCACATTTCATGGTCAATCACAATTCCTTTAGTTGACAACAGGTGTGAGATGTCAGGGCGTGTACAGGGCTTTATTCTGCTGCTCTTACTGTTTTTTTTTCTGCTATGATGAATTTGCCATAGGTCACAGCTCCATGGGAGTAGGAGGACAGAGAGGGGAAATTCTGTGCCCTGATGTGGGTCCTCCATGGGCTTCAGCACCTTTGGGACCATCGCTGCTCTGGTGTGGAGAACATCAGTATCTCCTCTGATGCAGCTCCTCTGTTGCTTCTCATTTGTCTCTTCTGTTTCTTTCCTGATAAGTTTGAGCAGAAGCCCTGTGCCCTTCTGGTTGAAATTTAGTGAGGAATGAGTCATTTCCATGGGTTTGAGAGCCATCTGGAACTGGCTATGGCTGTCTCAGGGCAATTGCCTCTTCTCACACTGGTCTCCCCTACAGCTCTCTGGTGTCAAAGCCCGGCAGCGTACACTCAGTATGTAGTACCAAGTGTGGTTTAGCAACTAATTTGGTTTTTAGTCAACAGGTATGGTTACTTTCCCAGAATATTTGAAATTTGGTTTGTTGACATAATCTGTACTTTTCAGGCTTTAGGTGTCATTTTTCTCTTCTGTATGCACATAACTGTTTATCTTTGTACCATTTTAACTCTTGCGTTTGCATGTAATGATAATAGGTAACCAATAGTTTAGGTATCCTTACCTTTTCACACCTTTCTTAGCTTGTGGATTTATTTGAAGCTTGTCTCTGGTTTTTTTTCCCAACATCTCTCCTTTTGTATACAGAAAGATAAAAGCTTTCCCCTTACTTGTTTTAACACAGTAACCTCCAAACATGCTTTCACTGTGAATGTGCAGAGGCTTTTCTGAGCATAGTGTACTGTACTCATGAAGATTTTGGTGACATGACAAGCTGGATCATGGTTATGTCTGGATTATCACAGAATAACTCACAGATTTATCGTAAGAATGTGCTGCTGGGTTGTCTCATGAATCTTATCAAATTGAGCTGTGTGTATCTTCAGTACTTATTTGGAAAGGGCACAATGCTGGGCTGAAAATGACATGGCAATGAAACCTGAACTTCTTATCGACAGAAGATATCGTGATATCTCTCACATGCACAAATCTTCCTGAGAAGTGGAGCATTTGCCCAAACATTGTCTATCAGAACTGAATGAAAATCACCACCTGTACAAGTAAATTGACCAGTAGGTTCACTTTAATTCAGGAATGACCAGCAGCTTCTCTTTCTGGAGATGACATCCACATAATAGGATAGCTGTGCAGCCCCGTCACTGCTACCTGGCGTAGTGGGATGAGATGGGGACTAGGATAACCAAGAATGTAGGAGAGAGGGAGTGAGGAAGTAAAACAAGTAGGTCTTATACAGAAGTGAAGCATTGAAACTGAGAAATCCCCAAAGCCGGCCAGAGTTTACCAAGGATATGGCCTCTTAAACTATGGCATGGACAAGAAAAAAGTTATTTGCAGTTCGGATTGCCTAACTTGGTCCTTGTACCTGCCTAGTAGCTTGTGAAGTGGAAAGGACCTGCTGCCAGTGGACACAAAAATGCTGGGTTCACCCAGGAAATTAAAGCATAGTCTGCCAGGCTGTTGGGGTTGTTTTAGTTGAGGCTCACCCGTGGAATGGGGGAGAGGATCAGAAGGAGGAGGCTCCCCCTGCTCCAGTAGCAGGCTGCTGTCTTGTACATGCACTAGCTGATCCTAACTTCTTGCTGCCTTAAAGTAAATACTGCACTCTTCATAAGGTTTTGAGAGCAGAAGAGCCTTTGGGAGATTGAGAAAACCGGGAAGCTGTGATTATAGCTGGAGGGAAAGATGCTTATCTGTGCTTTCAAATGTAAAACTCTGCAGTTACTCTGTATTAACCGCTGACCTCGAATGGCAGGGTAGAATGTTAGCTTTCTTACTTTTCTTGCTCTGAGCAGTTTTGTATTTTTTCCTGCACAGATTGGCTATGTGGAAATTTGTGTAATGTGAGAGGTAAAGTTGAAGTGGTCTGAATGTAGAAGAGTTAAAAAGTATTATTCTAGGTTCTTAAGTCTGAGTATCAGTCCCTTTGTCATCTCCTTTTGTTTCAGTTGCACCAAGTGCTATGAGAAATTCAACAATTTTTCTAATTTTGCTCATGGATAGTAACTGTAACTTTAATGTAGTCACAGGGAGAAAGTAACTGAAATATGGAAAGTAGGCTTCTAATGAAACCATAAGCAGCGTTTTAAAAATATTTCCATGAGTCTCAGTAATAGGGAAGGAAAGAGAGATGTGGAAAATGATGAGGGCAAGCTGCTGCAGAGAATGCTAGAGCTTCCTTCCGGGAGGAATCTGTCTAAAAGTTCATAAAGCACCTGTCTGAGTTATCACTGCAAGACTGAGTGGGTTGATGGAGTTTGGTGAGACCAGAGTTGACTTTTACTTGAGTTTCAAAGCCTTGGAAAGGCAGGAGAAAATACAGGTATTTATTTTATTATTTTGGGAAATAGCATTGGACATCAGCTTGCAAAAATGAGGGCAGAAGTAGAGGCATTTAAATGCATGTGGAAAGCAGGATGAAAAGTCTAAAGCTACAGTAAACACATTCAGAAGAAGGCATCCAAGTGGCTAAGATAGTTTGGGCTCAGAAGAATAAACTCCAGTGTTTTAACTGAAGTGTTTAAGTGAATAATTTTTCTGAAAGAAATCTTTATTATTTTTTAGATGTATGATAAAATAGAAGAACGAAGACTTTAATATCCAACGTTAAGAAATATTAGGTTGGTCTCAGAAGTGCGGTTAAGTATGGGACACCCTCTAGATCATAACTATTGCTGTTGTAGTTTTGCAGTGAGAAGTACAGCTGTTCAGTCTCATTCCACTGCCTTCAAGGTGATTATCTCTAAGACAGGTCCTCCTCCTTAAAATTCACTAGAGCATATTTTATGCAGTTAAAAAACCAAACCACCCTAGTATGGACAGATTTGGCTAAATTGAGAAAACAAGAGATCTTAAGTTCAACTATGTTCCAGGAAATAATGTCTGATTACTCATCAGTAGCTTGTGATAAAGTAAATAGACCGTGCCTTTTTTTTTTTTTTATGTATCTGAATAGTTTTTGGACTACTTAGTTATCATAACTAAATAACCTTCAATTTTTGTAGGCATTTGGCATAGCTTCTGATGAAAACTTTGTTATCACCACGACAAATCGGAAGGAAATTACAGAAGATAACTTCAGTAAGTATCTTAGATGGCAAAATAATTCCAGCTATTTCTTATATTGATCGTAAAGATCACATGATAATTGTGTGTGCTCTGTGAGATGCAGTAATTAACTGGAAGTACAAATTCTGTAATTGTTTGCCAAGAATTGTTAAAAAATTATTTTCACTATCATGTTTTTGACAAGTTAGTATGATGGCAGTTATATTAAATATTTTCCATCACGAATTCTGTAAATTATAGGAAAAAATGATATGTACATAACTGTCACCTGAGGAAACTTGCATTATTAAGCTTAGAAATGTGGAAAGATACTAATATAAATGTTGTTGTTAAATGCTGAGCGGGCAATGCCTAAGAAAATACAGAGATTACCTGCAGCTAAACCTGTACTTGTTTTGGGAGCAGAAGCTGCCTGATGCAGTACTCTTCAATGTACTTTGTATTTCTTCTTCACTGCAGGAGAGCTTGTTCAAGATGGAGTTACTTTATATCTGCTACAGTCAGTTGATCAAATGTTGCTTTTGGCAACCAAGGAGCGAATCGACTTTCTGCCCCACTACGATACACTTGTCAAAAGTGGCATGTATGAGTACTATGCCAGCGAGGGCCAAAATCCTTTGCGTAAGTACCTGCAAAAGTAATCTTGTGTAAATTATGTTTATATGAATGTAATGTGGTTACAGGCAATTCAACTTAAAATTGTAGCTGCTGAAAAAATAGTCTTAACTGTAGAAGAAAAATTAACTATGGTCTTAATACAAACTTTTCTTCTAAAAATTATTAGAAGTAGCCACCTAAGACTCCAGATTTATAGAGGTATCTCTTCCAATACTTCTTCAAGAAGTTTGAATATTTTAGAAGTAAAATGACTTTAGCCTGAATAATCTTGTGCCTGTCATTCAGACAGGTCAGGAATTGTGTTACCAGGTTTTTGTCTTCTGTACTAAACCAGTAGACTTTGTGTTTGAGTTTCATGAACAGTTTTTGTATGAGCTACGATAGAATTTTGTGTGCCCTCCCATCTGGGGTTCTACAGGGTTTAACTTACCAACAAGAGCAAGTATTTCTTTAAAAAGATGCTGCTTTAATTAGTTTTTATCTAAGTGATGTATTAAATATGTAACCAGCGTTTTGTGTTGTTTTATTGAATAAATTAATTTCTGTTTATGGCTTCTCTGAAAATTCTATCTGTGGCTGTGATTGCTTTCTAAGTATTTACTTCTTTGGTACAGCAGGTTCAAAATTGCACAGAAAAAGAATGAAAAAAAAATCAAGACTCAAGCATGATACCATTCCCATTGTTTTAAAACAATATCCAAAATGTCTATAAATAGCAGCTGTATTTTTAAGGACCATTCTTTCCCCTTTCCTCTTTGTGCACATTATTTCTTCCCTACCCCGGCAAAGGCACTGTTTTGGTTCTGGTTTGAGGGTACTGTGCTCAAAGCGCACTAATAATTGAATCAATGGTACGTCCACCCCTGTGTGCAGGAATTGCTGTGTAAGGCCATACCAAGCGTTCTGTGGAGATCTGTGCTTTATTCCTGCCAGCGGCCATTAGTGGACCTGTTGCTCTCTGGCACAGAGGAGCTTACTGGAAAGGTCAAGGTGGGCCTGGTCTGTAGTGACCATGCCCTGGTGGAATTTGATTAAATAGGCAAGCTGTAAGGTATTGTAAGGACTCTAAACCTTAGGAAAGGACTTTTCAGTTGTTTAGGGCGTGGTGCATGGGATGCCCTGGGATAAAGGAGTAGAAGAGTGCTTCTAAGTTATTTAAAGACTGGGTGTGGAAGGCAGGAGAATAGCATGGCTGCGTAAGGACCTTCTGGTCAAACTAAAACACAAGAGGGAATTGCATAAGTGGTGGAAGCAGGGGCCTGAATACTAAGAATAGTATAGGGATATTGCCTGGGAATGTAGGGATGAGATCAGGAAAGCTAAGGCACAGGTAGAGCTACATTTGGCAAGGGATGTGAAGATGAATAGTAAGAGCTTCTACAGATAATTAGAAAAGGATGACGAAAGAAGTTGCACTTCAATAAATGAAATGCGGGGTGAGGAGGCCCAGTGGCAACCAACATAGGGAAGACTGAAGTACACCAAACAGTTTTTTGCCTAAGTTTTCACTGGCCGCAAATTGCAGTTTTGCACCTTAGTGTAATGCATCTCATGCGTCTATTTTACATCACCTCTAAGGGCAATGCCTAGAAGGACCATGGAATGGTAAATATGGATCACATAACTGATGTTCAATTACTCTTGTTTGCAATGAAGAAAGTTGTAAAAAAGTGAAGAACTGTTTTTGTAGTTTGATAACTTGAGGGAAAACGCTAAATGCTTCAGTGTTGCTGCATTACACTGGTACTCAAGGGTTCTCTTGTACATGTCTGAAGTGCATGGCCGGTGTAATTTGCACTGTAGCATTCTGAAGAACTCTGCAAATTGTAGGAAATAAGGTTTCCTTTTTAGAGATACTGAATGGAAATGTCTGTTCTCTAAGGCTGATTAGGAAGACTGAATTCATCTGAACTTAATGTATTTTTTTCAGATTGATTCTGTTGTCTAAATTAATTGCAATTTTCCAGTAAACTTAGGTAGTTTTACTTTAATTAGGTAAGGGCTCCAAGCATTAATGGTTAGAAACAACAAATTTGTGTAGTTTGCCTGACTATTTCTGCTGTGTGTTGCCATGCATGTGACAGAACTTTGGTTGTATTTACCATTCACTGCAATCCTTCAACCATTTCTACAATTTTCTTTGTGTTCTTTGTAAACAATTAACATTCTAGGTTTAGATGTTTCACAGAATTTCAATTCGGGTTTCTTCAGTTAATTCATTCTTCCCTCAATATTTTAACAAGTCAAAGTCCATTTTTTGTGGACTTTTAATTTGGACTCTCATATGAATCATAAAAATTAATTCCTGATCATGAAAAGGACAGATATGTCTTGGTAAGGAAACTGTTAGTTCATCATTGTTCTTTTCAATAATTGTGTTCTTACCATTAAGAGAGATGTGAGAGATTCAGTGAGGAAACAAATCATAAGGTACATGTACTAAAGCTTTTTTTTTTTTTTTTTTTTTTTTTTTTTTTTTTTTTTGAGCAAGATGTTGTGTGATTTTGACTCTTCTGACAGGTCTTGGGCCTTGTTTGTGTTCAGGTATTGTGTTATCCTAATTGCTCGGAAGAAACTACTATAAGTGGGTATTTTTTTTCTGAGCGCTAATAGGGTTATTTTTCTTCAATTTCTTTAGCATTTGCCCTTGCTGAGCTGATTGACAATTCTCTGTCAGCTACATCCCGAAATACTGGTATTCGGAGTATACAGATAAAATTGGTAAGATGGAGAAACTTTAATTTTTTCAGATGTAGTTTGCATTATCTTTTTTTTTTTCCTGTTGCTCCTTGTTGGTTTGTTTGTTTGTTTGTTTTTCCCCAGTTATTTGATGATTCCCAAGGAAAACCAGCTGTTGCTGTGATCGATAATGGAAGTGGAATGACTTCTAAACAGCTTAACAACTGGGCTGTGTATAGATTGTCAAAGTTTACAAGACAAGGTGACTTTGAAAGGTTAGCAAGTTCTAAATATTTCTACAACAATAGAACGCTCTGCGAACGTCCACAAAATACGCTTTTAAGTCATAGCTGTATACCAACACTTGGCTAAACCCTGTCATTTTATGATTACATAAATAAACCTTTTTCTAGGTAGGAAATAGTTTTGTGTTATGAAGCTTCTCTGCTCTTCTATTACTTTTTTGTTCTCGGCACCTTTCCTAAACTGTCTTTTGCTTGCCTACATACAGTTAGGGGCATGCTAAGTCCTGCAGAGGATTTTTGTGCTGTGTTCCATCTGTACCTGAAAGCCTTTCAATACTGCATTAAATGATGCATTCAGTATCTGTTATGCTACTGGAGTAACAGATAAACAGATACATGGGTTGTAGTTCGAGTTTTCTTATTTAAAATTTAAATCTTAATTCTGTATAATGTATTATAAATTATACCTGAAGATGTCATTTTTTTGACTCGAGCTAGGCAAAATAAATTTTTTGCATTTAAAGAAGTGGAGGTTTTTTGGTGGGTTTTGCTACTTATGTGAATTAACTTTACAATTTTGCATCTGTTCTCAAGAGATCTTTCACCTGCATAGCCGGGTTTAATCCTAGTGTATAAAATTCCACAGAATTAGTTATGTACAGTTTTTGAGCTTCAGTCACCTTTTAAATACCTTAAGACTAGGATTGTAAATGTGAAGATGAGAATCAGCCTCAGTCGTAACTAATTTGTCATATGAGCAGGTAGTGTAAAAAGTAATGGGGCAGTGGGAAGGGATAATATAGCTGGGGGAAGTTTCTTTGCGTTGAAAGCATCTCCAAAATAGAAAGTCAATGTCTTTTAAACATCTGGAGATAGGTGCTCTTAAGCAGAGAGATAAGGGCACTAAGAGATAAGAAGAGATTCTGGGTCATTTGTAAAGAAATTCACTGCTTTTTGAAATTGCTGTGGGCAGATTTAGTAATGGAAATGCAAAGTGTTCTTAAGAGGCAGGTTTAAACTGTGGATTACTACCACTTAATGGGAGCATAGGTGTAAATTATAGCAGGATACCATCTACACCTTATTGTCATTTGGGACTGCTATGATTAAAAATAAATGTTTGTCCTAAACTGGGTAAGACTGTTCAAGCTGACTTAAAAGACATGGAATTTCACTACTGATAGCATATGTCATCTCTCCAAGTCTGCATTTAATATTTGGTTGGCATTATTTCCCACTTTGACTTAAAAGTATTTTTATGAAAGGGTGCTGTCAGAAAGATCAGGCTTGCTTTGTAAGCCATTTTCATTTGAATAAAGTTTGGTTCGTGAGAAGGAGAAGAAATGTTGTTTAAGATCACTTAGGAAAATACTTACTCTGTCGTCAACCTTTTGAAAAGAATACATCAAGGATTGCAGGCACAGATATTTTAATTTTGCAGTTTTAAAAGGTATAAAGTGATGGATTTTTAAACAAAATGCCAGGAGGAAGTATTTAATAGAAGCTTCAGATCAAAAGTATCTTTAGGTTTTTAAATTACTTTTGTCCTGAAAAAAATTATTAAAGACACTTTTATTCTCAGTGATCATTCAGGATATGTACGCCCTTTGCCAGTGCCTCGTAGTTTAAATAGTGATATCTCATATTTTGGAGTTGGAGGCAAACAAGCAGTGTTCTTCGTTGGACAGTCTGCCAGAGTAAGTCAATGTCAGACTTTAATTTTATTTTAGAACATTTGCAGACAATCAGATTCTTATTTCCTAACTTTTAATCACACCATTAAAGTATTTTATGATGTTAATTTTAAGTCTTATTTTGATTTTAAATGCTGTTTCTGTAATAAAATCAGATGATAAGCAAACCTGCAGCGTCTCAGGATGTTCATGAACTTGTCCTTTCTAAAGAGGATTTTGAAAAGAAGGAGAAAAACAAAGAAGCAATATATACTGGATTCATTCGAAACAGGAAGGTAAATAGCCTTAAGATTCTTGCATTTTTAATTGAAAGCCTTTCCCAGGTTAACGTGATTTAACTGTGTAATATGTTTGTAATACTTATCTGGGGATGTCTTCATCTTACTGAATCATTTGCACCCTGGAGTGTGAAAGGACATAACCGAAAACTTAAAGACACTGTGTCATAATGCTTTATTTGTATGTGATGCTTTTTCCTCTTTTCAGTTAAGGTTAAATGACAGAAATGCTTTTCAGTTTTACATGTCAGGTTAAGAAAAATATTTTAGAATACTTTTCTAAGCACAGAAAAAATTTTTGTTCTGTTTGAAACAAAGAAAAATTAATTTTCTCTAAAGCAGTAAGGAATAAATTAGGGAACCAAATCGTACTTACTTAGAAATACGCAGAACTAAACTGTATGTAAGAGAAAAGTCTGGCCAGGTCAACAAAACCCAGTGATTTTACAAATACTTATCAATTTTGTAAAATAAATGAACTATTTTACTGAAAACTAGACTTAACACTCCTGATACTTTTCATGAAGAAGAAGAGCTTAAGTAAAAAAGCTGTAATATGAGGAGGAGGAGGACTGAAAAGGACTGTTGTTTGGACATTTTTGAGCAAGGAGGGAAAGGCAAAGATCTAGATAAGGTTGCAGATGGGAGGAAAAATGAGTGCTGTGTATGGCAAGATAGTCAGACCTGGAGCCCATATCTAGTGGGTTATATCAGTGTTCTTGGTGTTTTGTATGTGTGAGAAATGGACAGAAGGTAAATAAGGTTTTTATCATGCCAATCTTGGATAAGTGGCTTGCACCAAAAAGTGAATTGTCAGATTTTTGTTTTTATTCTCTGTACAGTATCATTAAGAAGGTAGCCACAAAAATAGAAACTGAAAATAAAAGCAGACAAAATCTGTTTTATAGTAAAGGGTACAAATGCTTTCTGTCCCTGGTTAATATTAAAGAGAGAGGGTGGGTGATATAAAGTAGAAGATAAGCTAGCAGGCCTAAGTTGGAGGGAAGTAGCTGAATGAGGTGTGTAGATACTACTAAAGAATTCAAGAAGGTGGTGCAATCAACTGTTTGAAAAGTTGTGGTAATAATATAAAATCAGAGTTAAGCTGACGCTGTTCTATTAAGGTAAAAAAAACCTTGTAACTGTCCTAGAGAGAAGAGATGATGCGAAAAACTCAATGGAAGTGAAGTGTGAAAATGGATGAATAACTCAGGTTTAGGAATTTTTTTGCAAATCATTGAGATACCTAGGCCAGTTCATTATATTGATGTGAAATAAAATGTTTGAATTTGTCTGTTTAATGAGTTGAAAAATGGTCTGCACTGCAGATATGTGAGCAAGAGAATACTATCGCAGAAATAGAAGTTGTAATGGATTACTAGTGTGAGAAGAATAATTGAGCCTTTGAGCCATTTAGTTAGTGAAGGAAGTTACATTTGCAAAGAAATCAAAATGTAATTAATATGAAACAAAAGGCACTCTAGAACAAGGCCATAACTCTGAAGAGAAGTGGCATTGTTGGCATCCCTGCTGGTAATCTTTCCTTGATGGGTAACAGGCACCTGTCTCCACTGCAGTCACTTCTCTGGACCGTTTAATATTGCAAACAAGTAAATAATAATTTTCTAGTTAAGACGGAAGCTAGGAATGTAGGGGAAGGTGCCATGGTAGTTTGTCATCTGTCGTGGGAAGGCAGCCACAGAATTTGGGAATGACATTTTGGAGATGCTTTCACTCTGTGAGCTGTACAGAATGGTGCTTGGTCAGCATCAGTGTGCAGTTTCTAGGTTTGTCAAATCACATGGAGATGAAGACCAAGCAGCTCTGGCTTTTCTTTATTATCGCTGATCCCATCACTAGCAGAGAATAGTCCCTTGTTTGCATAAAATCAGCAAGCCTGTTAGGTTTAAAAGAGACTGCGCTGTGGGCAGAAAAAAGAGATGTTGTCTTCTTTGATGAAAGGTCTCAAAACTGCTTAAATTATCCTCTTGGTTAAGGAGTGCTCTTTGATTCCCTGGGGAAAGTATGTCTTAATAAAACACCCTTGATTAACTATTTCACCTAAGTATGGTTAGGTAGGACACATCTCCGTTCATGCCTTAGTGATGTGGGGTTTGTCTGCTTTCCTGCAAAATAAGGCATGTAGCTGCATTTACTACAACATATCTTCTCAGTTGTAGCAATTGTTTGCATTCACTATAAAGATCTTAATCTTTGTTTTAAGAATATCTTTTTTTCCTCGAGATATCAAATGTAAGGGATTATTCACTGGTCCAGCATGAAGTATGACATCAGCCACTGTGTGTCTCTTCAGTTTAGAAACCTGTCATAAGAGCAAAGTGCATCCATCCAGGAAAAGATAGTCAGTAGTTTCTGGAATCAAGAATCTCTGTTTCTGTTAGACTACTTGACATTTCATCTGGAATTGAG
>VZRR01007357.1:114457-151971 GCA_013398015.1 Oreocharis arfaki | reverse complement strand
TTTTTTTTTTTTTTAAAAGTGTATTTCTTCCACCTGAGTTTCTGATACAGAAAGTAGCCTATCCATTTAAAAGCAAATAATT
Source organism: Oreocharis arfaki (assembly GCA_013398015.1). Classification (NCBI taxonomy): domain Eukaryota; kingdom Metazoa; phylum Chordata; class Aves; order Passeriformes; family Paramythiidae; genus Oreocharis; species Oreocharis arfaki. The sequence continues at coordinate 151,889 of VZRR01007357.1, read as the reverse complement.
TTTTGGTTTGTTTTGTTTTCTTAAAGAGGACTTAGTGTCTTGCTCACTTAATGCTTCCACTTGATGGGTGAGAACATGGATATGGATATCGCACAGTGCTACATTAAACATGATTAAATGCATTTCTAGACTGCACACTTCAAGTGTTGTGATGCGAGTTGAAAATGAACTGGATCAGTGATGTCACATTCTCAGCTTGTTGACTTTAATTTGGAAACTTTTGTTTTAAGCTTTAATCCTTTGTGGTACTTAGCATCATGTGTTCTGTATTACTTTTCTGTTATATTTTTTATCCCTTTCAAGTTGATGGGAGTTCAGAAATTCAGTTTACATCCCTGCTCTTATTATTTTACTCTTTTTGTAGCCATCTGACTCTACTCACATCACAAGTGATGATGAAAGATTTCTTCATAATCTAATATTAGAAGAAAGGGACAAAGAGAGTTTCACAGCAGTTGTCATTACAGGTGTACAACCAGATCACATGCAGTACTTGAAAAACTACTTTCATCTTTGGACAAGGCAGCTGGCGTAAGTTGGTGATTTAAAAGATTTAAAAGTGGGATACTAACAAAGTCAGATAATTATCAACTGTTTCCTTTTTGTATTTTGACATTGGCTTTATTCCTGTTAAGGCTGTTGATACTGCAATTAATCTTCTTACCTAATCGATTTTATGGAAACTAACGCGACTGAATGGGACCCCTCCCAAACAAATACGTGACTTGATGATTGATACATAATTACCCACTATAATTTTTAGTAGCCTATTCAACTTAATGTTGTATTACTAATGTAATAATTTGTTAATCTAATTGCTAATAACTGCATTAGTTACTTTGCTCACAGCTGTGCTCCTAACCTTGGTACCTAGCTTTGTATTTACAGTTTTAGGGGGTCTTTTGGTTGGTTGGCTTTTTTAAACAACAAAAAAAAGTACTGCTGCTTCATCCCAGTTTAAGAGGGAGAAGGATGTATTATACTGTCCACTCTGTACTATAGTAATGTCATCAGTGGGCCCACAGAGCCTGGGGATCCCTTTGATACCTGTGAATAGTTTAGGCTTACTTGTTAAGATCATGGATCCATCTGTGAATGTAAACTGAAATACAAAGTTATAGACCAGTTTTGAAATTTGACAAACTATAGAACTTTGCTTTCAAACCATGATTTTATTTTTGTGATACCTATAATCTGATAATAACAGATATACTTAAAAAGAGGATTAATATAAGAATTAAATAATATCTTACTATGTGAAATATCATTCAGTGTTACACATAAAAACTTGTTGCTGAAACCATTTTTAACCTCATGAAAATGTAGGGTACATCTACATGCAGAGAATAACTTAGGTCCCTCATTAGCTTCCAAGTGCTCGTCAAGTGAACACTCACACTTAAGTGTGTGTTGGTTCTTTCCAACCATCTCTTGAAGCGAAAGAGCTGCCTCTGTTTAGGATGGAACCCAGGTGCAATTATTCAAATATATGCCCTGTAGCTGTTACAGTAAAACCAATCAGATTTAGCCTTCCAGTGCTACACAGTCCCGCGTCACTATTTCAGCTGTAATGGCCCTTTTCTCCTTGAACACCTCCCCGTTCCCTTCTGCCATGCGTTTTGCCACACGTGCATGATACCAGTTTCATTCTGCTTTAATAGGCTGCAGGACAGCCCTCATTATTTTGGGTACTTTGAAGTGGAGATGAACTCCTAAAATAACTATGTCTTAAGGCCATGGCACTACCTTTTGAAGTCTGGAAGAAATGCAGACAAAATACTAAGCGATTTGGACATACCATAAAGTCCTGAGCAATGAGACCATGAGGAGCTGTTTTCTGGGAACCAAGATTTCTCATTGGGGAACATGTAGTGCAGTGGATGTCAGAAGCAAAGCAATTATAAACTTGCAGGTGCATTTAACTTTTGCTATGCATTCAGTCCCATTGACTCATATAATCTCATTTTTCTCCAAACCATCCCCCAGAGGTTTAAGGATTCTTTGAGGTGGGAAGAATTAGCTAGCTTGCTGAAAAGTTGAAGTAAATGGAGTTAAGTTCCTCAGTTTTCTCAAATTACATATGTCTATGAAATTAATTAATCTATCTGACCATGTAGATTTGTTGAAGTTTCTTAAATGAGAAAAATGCCCATTAGAAAACAATGTTTACAACAGAAAAATTATTTCTGATATGTGCATCACATCCATGACTCCTAGCTATATTCAAATTTTTATAAATATCTTAAAGATAATGATTGTTTGTTACATGTTTCTATTACTTTTAGATAATTGATATAAAACTGGTATCAGAAGCAAAGTGTGGAAAGATTTGTGGCTCTAGTTCTTTCTGATCACCAGAGTGCAGAACAATTTACAGTAGTTTTATTAGTTTACCTTTTGATGTAAAGGATCTGTAGCCATATGAAAATTGTAATTTTTTTCACTTCTGCATTTTTTTCGAATTTGTTCCAATTATTTTACCCAAAAATTGGTCCTAATGTGATTGTGCATGACAGAGATGAGAGGAATGAAAAGCAGTCACTCCGTTTAGTAAATCTTCTGTAGCAGATATATATTATCAAGGAGTCGATTTATAACAGTGCAGCAAACCAGTTATATTTTAACAAAAATACAAACTTATTTAGATTTTTTTTTTTAATTATAATGTGCAATTTTTAAATTTCACTTGCTGGGGGTTTTTTTTTTTCTGAAATGAATTTCAGACATATCTATCACTATTATATCCATGGACCAAAAGGAAATGAAGCTAATGCTGTAACGAAAGACATCAGCCCTTTCAACAACATTGACATTCAGGTAAAAGATTTTGTACATGTTAGTCAAAAGTCCTCTTTGATGGCAATTTTTTTCATATTGTGCCTGTTTCTCTGTAAGCATGCATTTTAAAATACAGCGTTCAAGATGTGTATGTCATTTAATTTTTTGAAGTAATTCTATTTATCATTGCAGCATAGCTACTAATCCATTTGCTAACAGTTATTGTCAAAATGCTTATTACTGTAGGTCTGTTGCTTTATGGAAAATAAACTTGTTTTACTTTTTTTCCAGATTTCATTGTTTGAAAAAGGAAAAGTACCAAAGATGGTCAATCTGAGGGAGATCAAAGATGACATGCAGACATTGTATATTAATACTGCAGCAGATAGTTTTGAGTTTAAGGCACACGTTGAAGAAGAAGGTATAGTCGAAGGTATCATCCGATACCATCCCTTCCTGTATGATAAAGAAACATACCCTGATGATCCATGTTTTCCATCAAGTAAGTGAAAAATTTTGCTGCTTGTCAGTCCTGTCATATAGAGTCCTACTACTCTAAATGTTTTAATGAAGTAAAAACTAGAACAATTTAAGTTGAAGTGCAAATTATTACCTGATTTAGGTTGTGTCAGAACAGAAAAGTTCACGTTCTTTTGGATGAACAGATTCTGTGAATAAATTGGCTGTTGTGGTAACTTATTCCTGTAAACCTGATCTTTGACATAACACCATCTTATTTCAAACTATGAACTCCAATGGAATGTAGTCCAGTTGAAACTTTGCACTTTCTTGACTGCATCTTTGCTCCAACAAAGTAATAAAATATGAGCAGTTAGATTAAAGCGATTCTAGTATTGGAATACTGCAAAGGACAACATGTAGTTTGAAGTCTTTCATTTAAAATTTGTTTCATTCGGTTGTGATGAGTTTTCAAATGCTAGGGGTTTTAAAATATTTTGTGCTGGTGTTTTCCTCCTTTTTTTTTTTTTTTTTTTTTTTTTACAAAACAAATCCTGAGTTAATTGGGACAAGATTTTATGATGTCAGAAGAACATCACTTGAAACTAAGGAAAAAGTAACACTCAAATTTGAAATATTCAAATTTAGTAGATTTGGTAATATTTAACTTCTGTTTAAAATTTTTGTTTAGCTTTCTTAGTTTTTCTGCTTGGTATTTCTAAAACAGGAGAAAACACCTAATATTTTATATAATGAGCTTAATATCATGTGCGTTGCTACTGTGCTCAAGTTAATAACAATAGTATTTCTTAATTTAGATTGCTCTGTATTTTGATATATTAGTTTTTTAAGGAAATATATTCAAGGCAACTTTTTTTTTTAATCAAGGATTAAATGATGATGATGATGATGACTGCTTTATAGTAGAAAAAGGTGCCAGAGGAAAACGGCCTATTTTTGAATGTTTTTGGAATGGAAGATTAATACCATACACAACTGTGGAAGAGTAAGTGGTAGTCTGTTTCTACAGTCTGTTTCTATTATGTAAACCTCTCTTTATAAAAAAAGGAATTTAATGTCTTTCTCCCTTTAAGTTTTGACTGGTGTGCTCCTCCAAAGAAGAGAGGATTGGCACCAATTGAATGTTACAACAGAATTTCTGGTGCATTGTTTACCAACGATAAATTCCAGGTCAGCACAAACAAACTCACTTTCATGGATCTGGAGCTGAAGCTAAAGGATAAGAATACTCTGTTCACAAGAATCTTCAATGGACAGGTAATTACTGCATTCTTTTAAGTGTGTCGTCTTGGAGAAGTTCAATGCATGTGATACAGAAATATTTGCTCACTCGTTATTTGTTCATGTCTGTCTGGTTTAGTGAGTAGTAAAGCTGAATCTTTTAAATCTGAAAAGTTAAGACTCAGTATTTTTCCTTTTATTTTCTTAAACAATTATTGTATTCATTTGTTATATGATGGTTTTGGTGGAAAGACCCTCTTCCTAGAGGAATATGGCTGCTGGGGGAAGCACCTTTTTTTTGGCTTGAAGTGTAGTTTTCCTAGAATTTTCTTGTGTTTTCAAACTGAAGAATCCCGTTTCTTTGTTTCTTTCTTTTTCTTTTTCGTTCGTTCTTTTGTACTTTTGTTCTTTTTTTGTGTCTTTTTGGTTTTCACCTTTTTTTTTTATTTGAATACAGTATCTCTGTACTCTTACAATTGTTCAGGCTTCTGATGTGGTCAGATTCAAATTTTATAATACATTGTTAATATATACTTATTTTGTAAACTCTTTATAGGAGCAGCGAATGAAAATTGACAGAGAATTTGCTCTGTGGCTCAAAGACTGTCATGAAAAATACGACAAACAGATAAAATTCACAGTCTTTAAAGGAATGACTGTACGTACTGATATACCATCCAAAAGAATGCAGAGCCCTTGGGCAGTATATGCTGCAATAGAGTGGGATGGAAAAACATACAAAACTGGACAGCTGGTAAGTTAGTTGAACCCTATAAAAGGCAAATACTGTGCATTTCATGCAGGAGTAATTAATTAATTGGTGTCTTCTGCTTACAGGTGAAAACTACTAAGACTCATCCAATATTCTATGGAAGTATTGAGAAATTTTTTTTGTATGGAGACCATGATGGAGATATATTTGCCACTGGGGGAGAGGTCCAAATTGCTTTGGTGAGAACAAATACAGAAAGGATTCACACAGCTACTGTGGATATTAAATCTTTAAACATAATCCGTTGTCAGACTTAATTAAGTTACTTCTAAATAACAGTTGAAAATTATGTTATTTTTAACAATCAGCAGTCTAGAAATACTCAACTTCAGCTTTAACCTGAATATATTAAAATTATTGTGCATTATCAACCATCTGATGTATTAAAATTTGCATATGAAATAAAGTATCACAGTTGGGATCGATAGTATGTTGTGCATCCATTTTTAACCCTTGTGATTTCAGCAAATTTTAAAACAGTGTCTTGTGGTGTCACCAGGCAGTAATTATTAGCATATTGCTTTATGTCTTTGTTGACTTGTCTAGTCCCTTGATCGGGAGGTCTTTCTTCTCTGACTTATTATTAGTCTGACCATTTATAACTGCACTGAATTTTTATTTCAGGAACCGCAAGCATTGTATGCTGAAATGAAAATTATTCCAATCTCAAAACTTGACAGAACAGTGTCTGACAAAGTTGTTAAAAAATACATAGAGGATGAAATGGCAAGGTAGGTGCTGAGTAATAGTTACGTAATTGTGGGGTTCCTAATTACAGTTTTTGCATTTAATCAGGGATTAAACAAAGTTCAGTTTTGTTCCCGAATGGGAAAGTAGTCATCTGTTTCAGTAGAAACAAAAATTATAAACCAAGAAGAAATAGCTTGGGATTTGGGTCTTTTTCCCTACCCCAAAACCAGCTTCATGTCTATTTAACTAAAGATAAATTGCCCTTTATTTTAACTTACTGAAAAAGCGTTCACCCTTTCTTTTTTTGTTAGACTTCCTGACAAATTGTCAGTAACATGGCCTGAAGGAGATGAGTTGTTACCAAATGAAACAAGATTTGCTGGTACACCAATAGGTATATTTTTTTCTTCCAAATACTAAAACATTAAATGCCAGTTTAAAAATGCATCGTGCCCTCTTGTTAAAAAGACAAGCATACAGAAATCTCTCATCACTTTTAATCCACAGCATATTTTAAAAGTCTGTCTTTTTTCATTTTAAATACAGGAGCGTTAAGAATAGAAATTTTGAATAAAAAAGGAGAAGCAATGCAAAAACTTCCAGGTACAAGCCATGGAGGTTCAAAGAAACTTCTTGTTGAACTCAAGGTTATTTTGCACTGTGAGTATTTAGTTATATTTAATTGTATCTTTATTATTTTTAAAGTGCATAATGGATAAGGTATTTCATTGTAGAGTATATGTATGTATATATCTAAAATACATATTAGAATTTGATGAATGGATGTGGTAGTTAGACAGTACTCTACCAGTTCATGTAGCATTTCAAAGCCATTTTTCGTGAAATGACAACTGCCTCAATACCATATATTTAATGTCTTAATGCTATATTTTGATTACATCTTCTGTCACAAGTAAGGAGGGCCTATCAATTCCAGCCTATCTATTTAACATGCATAAGAACATGGGTAAAATGGATAATGTTTCTGTAATTAGCATAGCAATTTACATGAGCTGCATAAAAGTAGGGATCAGAGTTGTTTAGTATCTAACATAAAGTCACTTCAGAATTTTAAAAAAATCAAGTTTCTTTTGATTTACTGGTTTTGTGGTTTCCATTTTGTGGGTTTTTCATTTGATGTTCTCGCATTGCATTTGTTAAGATTTGCATTCTCTCCAGGGCAGCTGAAATCACTCAGTTTTGTTTTAAACACAGAATTAGAAAATTAAATTCTCTGAAAACTCAAATTCTGTACGTGTCAAATGTATTTGAAACTTGTAGAAACTTAAAATCTTGTTTATCTTGTTGCTTTCCATACACCATAAGGAAATCCAATTCCTTTATATGTTAAGATTTGTAGAAGTACCTTTGTGAAGCACTGAGGTTGTTGTCGTGATACACGTCAAAGGAAAACGAACGGAAGTATCTTAGCTACAGTTTAGTATGTGTGTCATGTGACTACACACGGTATTTTAGTGGCACTTGTTTATGGGAGCTGGCTGCTATGCATGACCATTGTCCATTGTAGTGTGCTGGAGCATAAAGAATTGAAAAAGTGGTGTTCATTTAATACAGACTGTCGAATTGTCTCCTATCAGCATGGGTGACAAACCGGTGTTTTGCTTAATAAGATATGGCATCCTGACTTCAGGAGGTATGAACTCGAGAGAGACCTGGTGTTTTTATTGTTCTGTTTTGTCAGGGTTGTTCCTAGGATTACTGAAAAGTCTGCCTTCAGACCTTTCATGTCTCCTGACTCATTCATTGATGGAAATTTGTACTCTTAACTGTTTCTTCCTGTGTTAGCTTTTTTCTCTACTCAGTTGAAGAATCAGTGGTGTAATCCTCGTGTTCTTCACCAGAACAATGAATAAGTCCTATAATGATGATTTGGGTATGACATACCTGTCAAACTCAAACACCTAATTGTGTAAATGAGAGAAATGTTGTTACACCCATACAAAGGCCAAGAGCAGATATCACGTACAAAAAGTTTCTCTCCCATTTTGAAGAGTGGAATACTTGACAGACTGTACTATGGACTACCAAGAGAGCTGAGCTATGAGAAACCCGCTCTGTTACTGGGTTATTAGACAAGCTTCGATTCAAAATTAGGGTTTGAGTTAGGGTCAAGAGAATGATAAAAGTGTAGTTGACAGCTCTTACTTTACCTTATGTATGCCGTTTAGTGCAAGAACAGGGTCTTGAAACAGTTTTGCTTGGCTATAAAACAATTTGTTTTTCTACTGCGTTTCTTTTTATTTGGTGTAGTCTTATTACAGTCACACTCTATATTCTAAAGCGTATTTTGGGAATAAAAAAGTATTAATACCTCTTGACACTTCCAACAATAAATCTTATTTCTGTATTTATCTTACATTGTAGAACCAGTTACTCAAACTGCCTCAGAGTTTGTGTGTTCTCTTTTTGTATGTGTCTTAACTCTTCAGGTGTTTATAAAGACAGATAAAACAATTTGGAGCAAAACAGGAATGTTCTTTTTTTCTCAGTTATATGTTCTGTCAACTGTGCATTTTTACCATTTAAGCAATTTTGCTGCAGTCATTTGTCAGGTTGATTCATTGCCAGCATGGAGTGCAGAGTTTTCATACTTAACAGGGAACATACAACAAAAGAGCTGATAAAATTCAACTTTACAAACCTGCTACTTTCAATGCAATATGCCTGAGGCTAGCAATTTTTAATTAAAATGGGATTAGACAGGGAACTCATTTTTTTTTAGCTGTGATCAATGTGTTTAGTTGTGAAGCTAAATTGATGTTTATTAGATCCAGAAATGATAGTGATACTTCATAATAGTAATATCAGTGCTTGAAACAGTTAAGAATTACAGTGTAAAATTTAAATACATGTATCTAAGTGTTTGTTTTGCAGCACCCACTGAGAATAAAGAAATAATTTCCCATATCAGTCAACATGGAGGCAAGTGGCCATACTGGTTTAAAAAAATGGGTAAGTTTGCATATTCAGTATCTTCAGTTCATTTATAATTTTTTAAAATTTCTAATTGAACTTTTATTTCTGTTTAGAAAATCTTCAGAAACTTGGTAACTACTCCTTGAAACTGCAAGTAGTATTGAATGAAAGTAATGCAGACACTTACGCAGGAAGGCCTCTACCATCTAAAGTATTTAAATTTACTATTGTAGGTAAGAATTCCAGTCTTACTTTCTGCTACTTCTAGTGTTTCTGTTTGATTCATAGCATATCAAAATTTGTCATGTTCTAGTTGAGAGGTGATTTTCAGCACTGAGTAGTGGCATTTGCATGTCAAATTTGAAGCATTTCCAGGAAAAATATTTTTTGTAGTAGGTTTTGATCTCACATGTAATGTGTTGGCTTTGCAGCAGGCAGTTTTGCAGAAAAAAATAAAGTTTTGGTGTAATCTAAAGCTCCCTGATGTGAAGTTTCCCAAATGTACTTGAAAAAATAAACTTATGCTTCATTAGAATCACCCTTTTTCCTTATGCCATTGGCATAAATATTCTTTCATAAAACTAGTATTCATTAGGGTAACTTTCATGCATAAACCACCTGTCATTAAAAAACAGGTTATACATTTAAAATAAGAGATTGAAGTCTTTTTAAAAATTAATTAAAGAAGAACCCTATGCAAAACTAAATTCTCATTTGGTTGTAATGGATATGTCTCTTTGGATTAACTATCATAAAATACTTACTACAGTGCTTACTAGAATACTCACTTCAGAAAGGATCAGCATGAAAGGAGAGGTGGTGGGGTAGTCCGGGGGTGTTCAGACTTTCTGGAGCTTGATGATGGTGACAATTAATGTTGAGTGTTTGTGGCTAAGAGAGCTGGGAAGGCCAACAAGGCAGATACTGTGGTGAGAGTCTGTTACAGACCACCCAACCAGGAGGCAGAGGCAGATTAAATATACAAACAGTTGGGAGAAGCGTCACAATAACTAGTCCTTGTTCTTGTGGGGGATTTTCCTTACCAGATGTCTGCTGAAAATGTAACACAGCAGAAAGGGTCTAGGAGGTTCCTGGAGTGTGTGGAACAGAACTTGCTTACACAACTGGTGAGGGAGCCAGCTAGGGAAGGAGCCCCACTGGACTTTCTCTTTGTGAGCAGAGAAGGACTGGTGGGTGGTCGGAAGCTGTCTTGAGCGTGTTGATCACAAAATGATAGTTTACTGTTCTTGAGGAAGTAAGGAGAAGGGTTAGCAGAACTGCCACCTTGGACTTCCAGAGGGCCGGATTTGGCCTGTTTAGGTGAGTGGTTGACACAGTCACTTGGGAGCTAGTCCTGAAGTACAGAGGAATCCAGAAAGGCATGAAGAAGGGCAAAAAGGAAGCTCACAACCTGAGCTCCTCTTTCAGGAGAAGACTTTGGCCTCTTCGAAGATCTGCCTGGTAGAGTTCTATGGAAGAGGCCCTGTACAGATGGGGCCCAGGCAAGCTTGTTAGCATTCAGGGGTCACCTCCAAGCTCAAGTCTGGTTCATCCCAGTGAACAGGAAGTCAGACAAAAATACCCGGAAGCCTGCATGGATGAACAAGGAGCTACTGGCAAAAGTCAACACAAAGAAGTATACAGAAGGTGGAAATGGGAACAGGTAACCAGGGAGGAATACAGAGACACTATCCAAGCATGTGGGGATGGGGTTGGAAAAGCCAAAGTCCAATTGGAATTGAAAATGGAATCACTGGCAAGTGATACATCAAAGCCAACAAGGTGGGTTTCTTTAAATATGTAAGTGACAAAAGGATGGCTGAAATAAACATGGGCCCACTGCTGAATGGAGCAGAGAACACAGGATGTAGAAAAGGCTGAGATACTGAAATAGTCTTGGTGTTAGTATTTACTAGTAAGACAGACCTCAGGAATCCCAGGCCTCAGATACTGGTGGAAGGTCTGGGGCAAGGAAGATACACCCTTGGTGGAAGATGATCAGGCCAGGGAATACCTGAGCAAACTGGTGATATAAAAGTCCATGGACCATGATGGGATGCACTCGTGAGGCAGAGAGAGCTGGCTGATATCCTTATGAGGCCACTCACACTAATTGAATAATCATGGCAATTGAGAGAACTGCCTGATGTTCTGAGGAAAGCATCACTCCCATCTACAAGAAGCACAAGGAGGACACAGAGAGCTACATGCCAGTCAGTTTCATCTCAGTCTGTGGCGGGTAGTGGAGCTAATCCTGAAAACCATTTCCAGGTACATGAAGGACAAGAAGATCATCAGGAGTAGTTAGCATGAATTCACCTTCTATGATGAAAGGACTAGCTTAGTAGGTGTTGTCTACCTAGACTTCAGCAGCGTAGTAAGATCCCATAAGATCCTCAGAGAGAAGCTGATGGAGTTTGGGCTGGATGAACAGACTGAGGTGAATTAACAAACAGCAGAACAGCTGAGCCCAGAGTGCTGATCTGTGGTTCTAAGTCTAGTTGGAAGACAGCAAGTAGTGGTTACCCCAGGGATCAGTACAGGGTTTGATCCTGCTTGGTATCTTCATTAATGATCTGGATGATGAGACAGAATGTACCTTCAGCAAGTTTGCTGCTAACACAAAACGGGGAAGAGTAGCTGATACACCTGAGAGTTTGACACCATCCAGATGTACCTCAACAGGCTGCAGAAACTGGCTGTCGAGAACGTCATGAAATTCAGCATGAAGGGCGAAGTCCTGCACTTGCAGAAGGACAACCCCCAAGCTGCCACCCAGGTGTCTGGAAAGCAGCTTTGCGGGGAAAAGACATGGGAGTCTGGGTGGGCAGCCGGTGAACATGAACCAACAATGTGCCATCACTGCCACAACCAGCAACAACCTCTTGGGCTGCATTAGAAGCAGGTTGATGGAGGTGATCCTTTCTCTCCACTCAGAGTTGGTGAGGCCGCATCTGGAGTACTGTGCCCAGAACTGGGCACATTACATTACAACACAGAGACATGGACATACTGGAGAGAGTCTAGCACAGGGCCATGAAGATGAAGGGACTGGAGGGTGCTGAGGCACTGGAACAATTTGCCCAGAGAAGTTGTGGTTGCCCCATCCCTGGAAGTGTTCAAGGCTACACTGGATGTGGCTCTGAGCAACCTTGTCTAGTGGAAGGTGTCCCTGTCCATGGCAGGGGGTGTTGGAACTGGATGATCTTTAAGGTCCCTTCCAATTCAAACCGTTCTATGATTCCATGATCTCTTACCTGGAGAAGGTCTGGGGGAACAGTGTCTGTTCTGCCTGGAGAAGACTCATGGGGATCTTACCAGTATCTATAAACAGCTGAAGGGAGTGTAAAGAAGGTGCAGGATCTTTCTAGAGGTGCTCAGTGACAGGACCAGAGGTAATGGACACACACTGAAACACAGGAGGTTCTCTCCAAACCTCAGGAACCAGGCTTTTTTCACTATAAAGGTGACCCAGTGCTGGCACAAGTTGCCTGATAAGTTGTGGAGTTTCCTTTCTTGGGGGTAGTCAAAAGTTGTCTAAACGTGGTCGTGGGCAACTGACTCTAGGAGGCCCCGGATTGGCCAGGGACACTGGATAAAATCACCTCCAGAAAACCCTTCTGACTTCAGCCATTCTGTGAACTTTATCTGCAAGGGGGATGGGAAGAACGAAAGTAAAAAACTGCTAATTTCTTTGCATTTAATATTAAAATTCGTATTTTTGTCACAGTTTTGGGAGGTAGAGCTAACATCTGTTTTCAGAAGATGAAGAAAAAAACCCAGTGTTTTCTGTAGCCTTCTATTTCTTTCACAAAACGAGAGGCTTTGAATGCAAATTCTTGAGGCAGAAGAGAGTTCTTTGTACGTAGCATATTCTTCTAAAAGCTGCTTATTGTCAGAGTAGAAAGAGGTATTCTTGTATGATAATACAGGAAAAAAAATGTTTGGCGTTACTTGAAAAGAGTAGTTATTTAAAGATATGTCTGAAAACATGCCATTGAAGGCTCAAGATATTTCTGTGAACTTCCAAGAAAAGAAAAGAAAAAATAATCTTGTTTTCTGAACAAAAGTGCACCTTGTCTGCTCTTTTATCTCTTTATCAAAGTGAAAAGAGAATCTTATTACTTTCCAGTAGTAGTGTGGCTTCCTCCAGTATGACAGCATTCAATTAAAGATTCCTTCAGCTATAACAATTGAAATGAACAAATCTCCTTGGAAAGGAATAAAAATTTGAAAAATTTATTTAGCTAATAGTTTGGTACTTTTAACTCAAGGGATACCAAAATCAACTTTAGCTATCTATTGCTGCTTTTTTATTTAATCAGAAGATAATTCAACATTTTTAACATTGTTGGTTTTCAAAAATAAATATTTCAGGTTTTTATTTTTGCAGTTGTGTTCTGTGTTGTCTCAGAGGCAGCCGTAAAGCGTCACGCTCATTATTCCAAAATACTAACATTTGTGTTACCTTTTATGTGTGTAGATTCTAAAAATCCAGAAAAGAACAGTCTACACTGAAAAAGCATTTTTGGCCGAGAAACAAGTTATTCTATTTCTCTAACAGCGGGTTGTTGCTGAGTGTTTATACTTCTTGATAAGCTAAAAAATCATCATAAATGCTGGTTAAAACTGAGCTTCCTAAGTCAATCGACAAGGTTTGTGGTTTTAGTTCAGACATGTTCTTTTAGTAGTTGCTTAGTTTAATATTGCAGAAGTTATTTTATTGTTACTTTCTCAAATCACTTTACAGTTTTACCATTCACTTATAATGATAAATGAAGTTGTAGACACTGTAAAGTTGAGGTCTTTTTCTTGTTGTAACCAGTAACTAATTTTGGCCAAAACAAGGTATCTGTCATCTCTTGTGCAAAGGAAGCTCCCTGATAATGACACCCCTAGGTGTCGAAAGTAGTTGTTAATTTGAGTTCGAAATTGTTTGGTAGGATATTTATTTACCATTTAGCTCAGCAGGGCATTGCTTCTTTTTTTCAAAGGCCGCTTGGTCACAACAGTCTGCTTCCACAAAATATGATCCTTGATTTACATGCTCTCACTTGTTACCACTGTTTGGTCTTGTTTGTTAGTGCGTAATTGGAGGCAGTCTAGTGGGGCCAGGTTTCACAGGCAAGATACTCACATTTCTTTTTCTAATACTCATTATTCTATATCTTTATCTCTCAAATTTGGGATAGTTATAGAACAAAAATGTTTTGTTGCATTTATTTTACCAGAGTTAAAGCAATTAAATGTTTAAGAAAAGCTGACCACGTGGAACTTGTTCACTTTCAGGTGCTGTATTGCTGTTCTGAATACTTTGGGAATTTTGACTGTCCTGTTATGTTTCTTATACTGTAGTCTACTGCTGTTACATATTAACTTGTTTTTATTTTAGTGTAAGTTAAAAAAAAGAACATCAATCTAATAAACCATAACTTTGGTTATAACAGTATTCTGAACAGCCTGTTTACTTTGCATCTGAAAACTACTTGACTTAATTGCAGCCTTAATCAACAAAAAGCCAATGAGCACACATAATTCTTTCTAAAAATGTATTATTCTTTTCTCTTAGAGGGCAAACCAGAGAAATTTTTGGTGGGTCTTTTGGAGCTTCCTTTTCGAATTGGAGTACCTTTTAATATTCCTTTGGAATTGCAGGATGAATTTGGTCATCCAACACACTTGACAACTCGCCTTAGACCAATTCTGGAAGCTAGGTAATACAGCCATCTCTTTATTTTTTGCCCTTTCTTCATGTGACAATAATATAATAGTACTTCAGGGTTTATCTGAATGATATAGTGGGAATTTCTCTGATAAATTAACTGAATTTTTTGCTTTTATTTTCATAAGAGTATCTGAAAGTATCTTGTATATTTTAAAACACTGTATTTGTTTCTAAATTGATTCCCTTGTGTTTCTATGTATTTTTCTAGTGGATTAACACTGAAGCATGAAGACATACCCGTGGCAACAAAGTGTGTCATTAAAGGTGTCACTGCTAAAGGCTGTATAAATAGTTGCCAGGGCAAGGTAGGCTAATAAGTTTATACTTGAAGCAATGTATTAAAAAAAAAAAACACAGAGAAAATAATTTTTGTGTAAAATGAATTATCCCATAGTGTTGGCCAAGTTTGGTCTGCATTAATGACTACAGGTATTTCTTGGGATATTTTCAAATTATCTCTTAGAGCTCTACGTGGAGCAATTTATATTTCCCATACCTGCACTCTTTTCAGCTGATGGGACTGGAGGTGGAAGGACTGAGCAGCACATGGGTGTGTGGTAGAGCGTGCCCAGCGCGCCAAATCAGCTGTCTTAGTTTGAACTGATGCTGAGATTGGTTTAAGTCAAATCATCCTGGTGACTTCTGCACTGAAAGATGATAGGGAGCACTGAAATCTTCCATTCTTAGTTGGGATCATAAGTAGTAATAGCTAACATGCAGGGTGTCTGCTTGAGCTTCTTTAAATGTTTCCACTATTCTGGTTGCACTTCGGTAGCAAATATGTTACCCAAATCCAGACTGTTACTGATGGATTCTCAGCACCTTGTCAAGCTGCTGCTTTACTGTAAAAACCAAAACATCTGTTACATGCTAAAAAGATTTCTTTCATAAAACAGGTCTTAATGCTTCTGATAAATGTAGACTTAAAGATTTTTAAAAATAATTTCTACATTATTTATATGGCATATTTACACAATATTTTAGCCAGATCTGTATCCTTTCGTTCAGTCTTGTAGTCTAGCATAGTGAAGACAAAGCTAGGAGCTGAGTTACCCCATTATACTGCTGATATTGTTGCTTAGAAAATAGTAAATAATGTTGCTGTTGGAAAGATGTGTAAAGAGGAGACAGAGCATATACCTGCTTATTGAAAATTAAAGGGTTTTCAGTGTGGTATATTTTGTAGGCAAAGTTCAGAATTTAAGGTGAAGGGCAAGAATAATGACGTAAGATGGAGTGGATTATGAGAAATAAAGTGTAGAGGAGCAAAAGTGCCATACTTTAGCAAGAGAGAAATTTGGTGAGGGGCAAGACCAAGAATCATTTAAGGAACTTGCAGTACAGAAATATCATGCCATAATAATTAAAAAAGGGGTGTTACTTTCTTATTATTGTTCTTCATTCTCTAATTTTAATGTGAAAATTGGTTTTAGTGATGCAGATTACAGCAGTTATTTTTCATATATCCCTAATCAAAGATGAGATGGACAGTGGTAGTGGTGCCTTGCGAAGGAATAACAAACACAGACCCTTTCTTTAAAACTCCTTTTTTTTGAACGACTATGCTTTTCCTTATTGAAACGCCTCTAAGCAGGAAACCGCAAGTTATGATAGCTGCTTTTCACGGTTTCAGAGCCGTGTAGTTTAACATACAAATCCTGAATTGGACGACTCTGGTTGTAATAACATGGAAAAGACAGATTTCAGTACAGGGGAAAAAAAAAGTCTTTTTTTTTTCTCCTTTGTAGCAGTGCAAGAAAATTTCTAAGGACTTCTGAAATTAGCATATATACAAATTGACATGTTTATATGAGACTATTATGTGATTTTGTTTAAGGTTAATATTTAAAATATTATTTTCCTTAGAACTTTAATCTGAAGATAACTCTTCCTGGTTTGAAAGAAGATACACAAGTCATTAAAATAAGATTGCAGCCTGGTAAGTATCCTTAAAATACTTAGTGAAATTCTGTTAAATGCTATTCTGACACTGTTAATGAACACTGTTAATGAAGGCTTCTCTCAGGAAAGTAAAATATTTAGCGAGGCATAAAAAAGGATCCAGGTGATGACTAGAAAGGAAGTAAAGCCAAGCGCATGTCGTTCTTGGCAGGAATATCATTGTACTCCCAGCCCAATTTTATCTACTATTCTAGGAGCTTGAATTTTTGTCTTCTTATTTGAGATGTATTTTCCTCTTTTAATTACTTTTAAATCTTTTTCTAATCTAACACCACTGAATGAATGAATTTCTTATCTTCTCAGTTTTTTTAGCATTAAGACTTCTAACCTGTATGAATGTGCATTCACCTGTTCTCGCTGCAGAAAATACCTTGTGAATGAATACGTGCTCATTCAGTTTCTTACCCCAGCAAAGGCGGATGCTTTGGCAGTTGAATTGTGTCTGAAATTTTAATGTTACATGTTGAATGTATCATAATGCAAGAGAAAGATCATAGAGGTCTGTAAGGACACTGCCCTTCCCCGAATTTTATGTTTTGTGGATGTCTTGACCCTGAGGATTCCCTTACATGAGATCTGTTATCCCTTGTTACCTGGGTTTTTCTGGTTTTGGGATATACGATAGTATGAAGGCTGTTTTAGCCTTCCCGATTACCGAACTTCAGTCTTGCCCATCTCATTTTGCAGAGAAGTTGTGTACTACTTTTTAAGACCAACAATGCACAGTGTAGTCCATTATTCTTTATCTTTTGAGGAGTTAAGGTTTTATGTAGAAAACAGTGAAATGATTGGACTTGAGACAGACTGTATTGTTTGTTGCTGTTATTTACCTTGGACTGAAGGCAGCTTCATCCTTCACATTGCTTTTCACAATGTTGAGATGCTTCGCTTCCTCTTTCTTCTCACTTAAGTTATGTCCTTGGCTTTGAAAGTTGGTTTTTTGAGGAAGAAATAATAAAAGCTATTTCAGTCTCATTCTTCAACCAGTGAGTTTGAAATAGAAGTTTTAATAAATTGTGCATAAAGGATGCTTCTGAAAAATTGCCATCTTTGTTCCTTCAGAGCCTGTCTTTTAATAGTAATCTGTTATTTCTTCTCTTTTTAAAAACTGATAAAATATTTATGTGTTCCAGGGGATAGACTTACTTGAATAGCTTCACTTTATTATCCAACTAGTGCCAACAAAATTTTCTTTTGCATTTCTTTGCATGCAGATTGTAGCTGTGATAGCTTTGGCAATTAATTGGATATCTCAATATTAATATTTTTGGGTTTAACATGACAGAAGAAACCTGCAAGTTTCTTTTTGATGAATGTGAATCCATGTAGTATGTAAACAGAACTATATCATGTGTTTACACCTTGTACATTCTGAATTTCATCCTGTTTGTCTGATTGTTCTCTACTAAATTAATTCAAAATATGGGCAGATGGTATGTATTGTAGGACAGAAAGTTTTTAGTACAAACCAATATACCTGAATTGTTTGAAATGGTTTGTTACCAGAAACATCTTGGTAGCTTGGCTTTAAAAACTCTTTGAGGTAGCAAAAACTGAAATTCAGTGTCTCACAAGTTGTCTAAAATATAACTATTCTGCAATTGTGCATTTTTTTTTCTTTACAGGCCCTCCTCGTCAGTTGAAAGTAAAACCAGATTCAGAAATTCTAAAGATTGAAAATGGTACAGCTTTTCCCTTTCAGGTTGAAGTACTGGATGAATCAGGAAATATAACAGCACAGCCAGAGTTGATTGTTCATTGTAAGGTAAACTGCATTTCACTGTGTGCCGTAAGGATTTTGGTTCTTGCTATTTAAAGGGCTGGAAGGAATCTGTATTGGAATCTGTGTAGAATTTAATATCTTTAGCAATGCTTTTGAACTTTCTACAGTTTGCTAGCCATGACTGCGACTCTAACCTCTCATCTATTATGAGCCATTCAGTAAGTTTTAGAGTCAGTGGAACCTGGCCTTAGAAATGGAAGAGAAAATTATGTGAGGATATTTTGGTTCAATTTTAAGGTAATTTTAGGCCATATCATATACAATGCTAAAATTTATTCAGAAAAATAACTTCATACAGCTTACTTCTGATATTTTTAAAGTTGAAAATTCAAGTCTAGTGCCTAATAATATTAGATAAGACTATTTTCATAAGCACTAATATAAGCTCAGAAGGGAATGCATATCTTGCTCTGACTTTAGGAAGTAAAAGAACTTCCCCTTTTGGCTCTCTTTTTTGACACAAGAGAGTGACTTTTCCAATTCTAGTGAAATCCAGCAAGGATATGTAAAAATGTTTTCCCGCTGCAAAATACTCTGCCTTCCATTTGCACTTTCTGTGTACGCTCTCTTCCTGTAGACTGGGTCTGCAGTGATATGACGACATCTTGAACTTGATGTTTAAATTTCTTTAATGTGTGATGTTTAGTAAATTAATGAAAAGGAAGTTTGCTTCACAAGTTAATTGAATTTATTGCACAATGGCAGAAGAGTCTAATTATTGTGTGTTAATAAAGCAAGTGAATAGATAGTATATTTTATTTCTATAACTTACTCCTTTCTCCCACACACCTCTTATCACTTGCAAAAAGGTACGGGTGTTGGTCTTACAGTTGTTGGAAAACTGAAATATAGTAATTTTTTCTTTATATATAATTATATATGTATTTGGACTTGGACAAATAATCATTTCTGAAATAATCATGGTAGTTCTGTAAAAGAAACTTAATGTTTAATCTTACATTTTGAATAGTTTTTAGGTGCTTCAGACCTTCCTGTGTATTCTGTGGACTGCAGTAATGGAGGAACAAACATTTTAACTGGTCCAGTTATACATGTACAGAATATCAAGAAAGACCAGATACTGAAAGCAAGGATTGAAGTGCTTGTAAGTATTGGTTGGAATGGTTGTATGAACAAAAGATTGGCAACAGTTTATTGTACTGTCTTGCTAGCATCTTTTATGAGTAAGCTTCGCTCCCAAAAGTTACTGGTTTAGGTATCATAAACCTCAAAATCAGGTGGCTATGCTTTTTCATCTCCAGAAAATTATAAAAAGGCAAAGAGTTTTTTCCATTTTTTTTCTTTACCTCTTACTCTATTTCTTAAATCCCTGAGATGTTTCAGAAATATGCATGTTTCCTGGGATTTTTCTTCCCCTTTTTAATTCCTGGATTGTTTTGGCAAATTGCCCTCATTGCATAAACATTTAGTGTAAGATTTTGTATGTCAATCAATAGTTTTTTGTAGCATTTCAGTTTCAAAGCTCACAAAGTATGAATTTTTTTAAATGTTATTAAACATTCCAGTTCTCTGGTAGTCAAGAGAGTCACACTGCTGGAGAAAATAAGACCTGTGTGTGTTTTACCCTGGAAAAATTTGTGAATACATACTGATATGGCAAGGTGAATTCTATAAAAGGATACTTAGGATTACTCTTAAAAAGTATTTTGTAAATTTTATAACCTATACTTTTGGAATAGAAAAAAATCTAAATAACTAGCATCCATTCTAGGATCTGTTAAAAGTTATAAGTATATTGGCATATCTTTTTGATTTGCTTTTGACACGTCAAGCTGATTTCATGTTTGGACACCTGGTCATACCTGGTAATCCTGAGTAGAGCTGTAGGGTATTATGGAGTTAAGTGTATGCATATCTAAATTTAATATCTTAATTATATGTCTTTTTTTTTCACCCATGTATAGAATTGCAAAGATGTGCCACCAGTGGAAAAGATCATAAAGCTTCTTCCTAGCAGTCATGTTGCAAGACTACAGGTCTTAAGTATGAACGGACAAAAAGCTCTTCAGATTAAACATCAAGATGAAATCAGTTGTGTTGCTGGCCATGTCATGAACAAACTTATATTTCAAATGTATGATGAAGCAGAAAGGGAAATACCCATAACTCCAGCTGCTGCAGAAAAAATCAAGGCAAGTTTACTTTGGGGTAAACAGCAGCGTAATATGGGGGAGAGACACAAAGCTGATACCCTTAAAATCCATAAATGTCAGATTACAAAATAATATTCCTCAAAACTGTGTTAGAAAACGTGGAAACTTAACTCTCCTCTTGATTATTTTTAAAAAAGGTTTATTAATTAAATATTAAGTAACGCTTGAGGGTAGTATTATGAAGAGCAGGTTAGTGTTTCTAGTGCTTCTCGTAAACACGTAAAATAATTACAACGTACTTACGATTCCTCAGATCTGTGGCCTTCCCAACATTTAGGAGCTCTGAATAGGCATGTTTCCTCATGAAGGCTTGCTTGCCTTTCTTATCCTCATCTGTGTACTTATGTGGAGCCTAAGACAAGCATAGAGATTCACCAAATACATCACACTTGTATCTTTCCTAACTCAGGTTCAGTGAGGGAAACGTAATGTATGCTTTGATGTGCTTGGGGTTTTTTTCAAATAATTGACTGTATTTAAGCGGATAGTGTTGGTTACTGCTTAGAAATGTACAGGCTTTCCATTGAAAGCTGCTATTGCCTGGATGTTACATCAGCATATTTAAAATGGCTACAAGATGTATTATGTAGCTAGTTGTTTGTAATTTAGCTTTTGATTAATTTATGAAGTTTTAATTTTAGGTTAACTGGACACCCAAAATAGACAGAGAGCTGTTGATGCAGGGATTATTACCTGATGTGAAAGTACCGACCTCAGTCAAAGATGTTCGTTACTGTCTGATTACTTACCTTGATGAACACGTGTCTTTGGAGAGTGCATTCACAGTCAGGTTTGTTTATTTGAAATATTTCTTTATTAATTATGTTATTGGCATAGAATTGTAGATCTCATTGCTTTGGGGTAAAACAAAGTCTTTCTACAGAAGCTGAAATAGTGAAAGCGGTTGGCAAATTAACAGGAGAATGTAAGCTTGGGAGGTGGGAAGGGTTTGTGTGAATTTATTATATGCGAGAACATTACCTATGTGAAAGATCCATCGTGATATGTTTGCATCCTGTAATAACTTGTGTAAGTATTCATACACTGAAGAATATTATTGCTGGTTTTGTAAACTTGCAGTAAATATTAGCTTACAGAATAACTAGTTTTACTGAACAGTTAGGTGGCTGGCGACTGAGGAGAAAGAAATATCACTGCGAAGTTAGTTCTCATCTTGTTTCTCAGTCAAAACTAACAGGCTGTAAATTGAACTTTAAAATTACCTGTTTGTCACTCTTAGTGAGTTTAAGACTTGTATTTTTATAAAATTTCTTAAGATGCATCTGATTCTAAGTTACTTTAGTGTATTTCATGTGATTTTAATAGGTTAAAATTAACTAATTAATTCACAACACTCTGATGCTGGGGTAAATTTGCAGCAATTAGTAATTTCACAGATCTGCAGCAGGAAAATAAAATATATTACATTATCAAGCATTAAGATTCTTGAAGATACTTACCATGCCTACTATTATGTTATGTTTACCTTGATGAGAGAAATAAGTCAGTTTTCATGTGCTCAGACCAGTTCCTGATGAACCTAAACACATTAAATGTAAACTAAAAGGATCAAACACACTGCAGATGGGTGAAGAACTGCAGAGTGAAATCGGTGAGTGCATATTATTCATTTTCTTCTAAGATACATTTCTTTTTCTTGGCAGTTTGTTAAGACTGTTATATATATGGATGTCATCAAGAGTAAATTACCTTTAAGTACTTTAATATGAAAAACTGGTTTACTCAGATCAGACTTCTGAGTTGCTATTTTACAATTCTGGAGTTACTCTCTGGTAAAATTTGTCTCTTACTTTGTACATTGGGACATTAATCACACAGTTCAAATGCATTCAAATAAATTTTTGTTTAGTTCATGTATTCTGAAATCTGAAAGGCCATAACAACATTCAGACTATTGCTAAGGCATGGACTTCAAAGTGACACATTTTAAGGATAACTTTAACCTAAGAGGAAGGCATGTTAGGCATTAGTCTTCTCATTCTCCTTTGGTTTCTGTGCAGTTGCCACATGACATAGTGGGAAATTACCTCTTGATTAAGTGTTTTGGGATTCACATACAAGCATTAAAAGCTTGTATGTGAATGAAGAAAGCACATAGAACAAGCTAAGAGGTTGAAAAACAGCTTTCAATTTTAAGATTTTTTTTTCTTTTAACTTTTGGGTAAGAAAAAAATCTTCCTATTCAAAAAAGTGGGAAGCACAGATATGGGATATAACTATATTGATACATTTGGTTTGTACACGCAAGATTGGGGGTTTTTATCAATGTATGTAAAAACCTGAAGAGAGTGTAAAGAAGTTGGAGCAGGCTTTTCCTAGGTGTGTTCAGAGACAGTAAATAGAGACAGTGGGCACCAGCTGAAACACAGGATGTTCCCCCTAAACATCAGGAAACACTTTTTCACTGTGAGGGTGACCAAGCACTGACACAGGTTGCCCAGAGTTTGTGGAGTCCCCCTCCTTGGAGATACTCAGAAGCTGCCTGTCTGCAGCTGGCTCAAAGTTGCCCTGCTTGAGCAGGGGTTTTGAATCAGGTGACGTCTAGAGATACCTTCCAAACTCAGCCTCTCTGTGATTTAGTGATAGTTGTGTAAATTTTCTCTATATTATGTCTATGTTGTGTACATTTATATTCCATATGTTGTAAAATGTTTCATTAAAGCAGCTGATGAGGTGGTCGTCCTAATAATCATTTTAATCATCATCATCTTTTTTAACAGATGTAATGATTACAGATCAGTTTGGAAATCAGGTTCAGACAGTGACATCTGCATGTGTAAATTCCCTAGGAGTTTCTGGGCCTGGACTTGATAAATCAAATTTGAAAGTAACTTGGCAGGTATTTAAAAGATGTCATATAGTTTGTTTCTTTGTGGCATTTGTGTGGTAGTTGTCTTGATTCTGTTACACAGAATTGAACTGAAATTGTGGAAAGGTAGTCAGATTACACACTAGTTGGTCTCTTAAAGCATTAAAATTGCATGATCCTGGTGTAAGGAACACAGCAGCATCTGTTAAAAACCTTATCACTGCTGCGATGTGAAGACCAGTTCACTTCGTGCTTGAGTCAGGTTTGCTTTGTTTCTAGTTCGTTGTTCTATATGTTTTCTTCTATCTTGCTTTTAGTCTTTTCTTCTGTGTTTATTTATGTTGGTGCAGTTGATTTTAAGATCCTTTGAAGAACCTTGTAGAACTGACTAGTATCTATACCTTTCAAAATATGCTGGATATAACCTGAAAAAAAATCTTCTGATAAATTCTTGAGTTTGACATGGGTCACTTCTTTCTCATAAAGTTGATTTAAATTTAACAGAAGGAATAGAACTTATAGTTTACTTTTTAGTCTACTGTCTCACAGCAAAAACAACAAATAGTGTCCAGAGAGCATAAATACTAAATGCTATATTGAAAAAATATTAATAAATTTTACTTTGCTTTATTTGTTCTTGGTAAAATATTCTCTTTATTTCTCAATAGGAAAGTACTCAAACAATGAAAGTAAAAGGTATTCGATATAAACCCTGTTTACTCGGAAGCAAAGAGTTGTGCTTCGCTTGGCGTGAATTTTCTGACTTTATCAGAGTGAATTTAGTAGCAGGATCTCCAGCTAAATTGCAGTTTGTGGATTGGCCAGAGTTAGAAAAGGTAAGTTGAACAGTTTTGGTTTGAAAAAAAGTAACATGGTCTCTAGTCAGGTATTTTAATTCCGTTTTTCATGCAATAGCTAGCTGCATTAGGTTTTTAAAAGTAAACTTATTTTGGAGTAATCTAACTCATATGTGTATGTTTACAACCTTAAATATTATTAACTGTTTCTTCTGCCCCATTTGCTTTTATACAGATAGTGTAACTTTCTTCAGTGTAGTAATTTTATTGTAGGCTGGATCCTGACACCCATCTTTCACTGCTGTTTTCCAAAGATACAATCCATAGTGGTAGTAGTGGCTGGCCGCTCATTTCTCCATCTTTTACTGGGGTTTTTTGATGTTCAGGATGTAGGATGGCAGTCCCAAATTTACTCCAGTTTACAAGTGTTTACTATCAGAAAGTAAACACTTAAAGAGAATGGAGTGCAGGACTTAAAGGAAATGGCTAGAGATTTTTGGGGCTGTAGATCTATTTGCCTTGGGTTTTTTAAATTACTTTTCAATGTTTACTTTGGCTATTCAAATAATAGTTCTTAAATTGCTGCAGAAACCAGAATAGGAAATTGAAAGCAGAAAAAAGGAAATTATATCTCTGAATAGAGGACAGGAATCAAGACTGGTGTTTTGGGAAAGTTACTGAAGAAAATAAAACAGAAGGTTCAGGGAGTCACATAACTATTTTTGTTCTCTAGACAGCTGTTTAAGTATATCAGAAAATAAAAGTTTTGGGCCATAGCTCTTTGTACAGCAAGGACATTGATAAGCCCCTTCAGAATCATGTCCTTCCTTTTAGTCACATCAACATGAGTAACCCATGCCATTCCGTTCAAGTAGTGCATTTTATTCCAACGAGAGAATATAAATAAACTCTAAAAATATGTTCCTGCATACCATTCCATCATGGTCTAGCTGTTACGGGAGACAAAAAATATGGAAAAGGTGAACACCGTTTCTCTGGGGATTTCTGAACTGTGAATGTCCAAGATATCTAGAATTGAATAGTATCATGCATTTGTATCTCTTCCAGCCCGTTGCAGTGATTAATGGTAGAGAATTGCAGAGGCCCCTTATTGTTCAGTTGTGTGATCAGTGGGGAAATCCAACTCCTGAACCTAATGTCAAAATCAGCCTTACAAAGAGTAACAACTTAAAGGTAAGCAGAGGCCTTATTAGGTGAACTTTGTTTAACACAAGTTTTGTTGTCATGTCTACATTATCTTAATTTTCAAGACATTTTTGGAAAAGTTAATAAAATATTGTAAGAGCGCGAAAGAAGGATTAACCTAGTGTAAGAAGTGGCAACAAAAAACATTTATAGGTCCCAGGATAGCAACCACAAATATAACAAAATTGCTATAGGACAATGTATAAATGTCCAAGTATAATTTGAATATATTCCAGATCTTCTACAGAAATGTTCTCCAAATTTTGCATGCACATCACACCACTCCATCCCCCATGCTATAAGAGCTAATTTACTGAATGATAGTAATGACCATGATACAGTCTCAACTAGCAACCAAATAATTTTTATCTGGTGATTCTTTGATTTTGATTCCTGGATGTATGACTTACTGGTCTGTATGTAAAGCTGGTCAGCAGGTTTGGGCCCTACTTGAGTATCCTGTGAAAAGCATTGGCAGAATAAATGAAATTAAAACTAACAAGGGTGCAAATCTAGGCCAAATTTAAGTGTCCTAAGTGCAATTTTACTGTCCTTTCCATAAGTGAGGTATGAGCGTCAGATGGTTTTCACATTGGTCTGTACAAAGGAAGGACTTTGACAGAATACTCCATTCATTAAAATTTTTGTTCTTGTTTTCTAGAAAAGAAAGGAAAGTCAAGCTGTCAATCATTCTAGTACAGAGACCATTATATTGAATATATATATTATCAACACAGGATATATTCATCCGCCTCTGGACACAGCATTTTTTCCATGTTGGGCCTGTTCCCTTTCTGTTCCTACTTGCTGTGCATTTGTGTTCCTCAGTTTTCTCAGAATACACAACAGCCAAGAACCTTCTTTTGCTCACTTCTCCAGAGCTGTGCCACAACCTTAGCTTTTGCCCAATTTAACTATGCTGTTATTACTTTTCTAAATTAGATATTTTGAAGTAGATTTCTTGATATCTTGAACATTTTTCTTCTGGCTTTTTTAATTCTCTTGGCGTAGAAGCCTGCCGCACAGTTCGGGGATGTTTTGTTTGCCCCAGCTACTGCCTTTATGGTGTCAGCTGAAGCTCATTGTGGTTTCTCCTTATGGTGTTCTTGAGAGAAGACACAGACTTGGCAGTAACACTGTCTAGTTCTGCTGCCTGATCAAAGAGATGTTGTGGTGGCATGCTGTGTCTTTGCAGATTTTGTGCCTTCTTCCAGGGAGGACCAGCAGCATGTCTTAGTGTCCGCATGTTCTTTCATTCATTTTTATCTAAATGGAATGTGTCCAGGAGAAGGTTTTCTGAAAGCCAAGGTGGATCATTGTTGTTAAGTGTTTATTACAGCATGCTCTGCCTTGGCATTTCCAATAGGTTGTATGTGCAATGTCCTGAAAGAAATTAGAAGATTTTGGTAGCTGAAATTCTCAAATAAGATGTTTTCTATATTTTACATTCCACTCTAAGTCTTCAAAGCCTGTTATCATGCAGTTGCAGCATGCATTTCCTGTACTCCTTTATCTTACAGGTCCAAAACTAAATGAGGACTGGAGGAACACTGTAACAGGCACTAAATAGTTTGTAGAAGGTTTTTGGATCTGAAAATACACTCAAATTAACATCTGCTATGGATGATATGATAGCATCAGTAGCAACTTAAAAAATAACATTTATAAGATATTTGAACATATTAATGAAGTAAAGTGTCCTGGTTCAGATGAAGTGATTGTTTTCAAAAACTGGCAGAGAATTTGAAACCTCTTCATTAATATCGTCTTCATAAAAGTATATCTTTCCCTAATTTACAGTGCAAAAATTTAGCTACAGCTCAAATCAACGGACAGTATGCAGGCAAATGAGATTAAACATTTTTTTCTAAGACTTGGTACTATTTCTCTATTATTGAAAGAATAACTTTTTTTTTATTTTGACAGATTGTTCCTTCAAACCTGCAGCATAAAACAGATGACACTGGTAGGGCTAACCTGGGAGTTTTTAGTATTCATGCACCTAGGTAAGTAGTGAAAACCAGATAGGTCTCATAAAGTACTACCACATATTAATCTAGAGCTAAGATCAAACATTTATTATTTATATGCAGGTGGATGGCCGGATAGTAAGCTCTAAAAATTTGAGTGCTTAACTAAAATTTAGTAGCTGCTTCTTTTGATCTAGAGAGAAGCTGCTCCTGTAATTTTCTGAATCCTGTTTTTCTCTCGTGGTGGTAAACCTCAGCTTATAATTGTCAACCCTGCACCAAGTGCAAGTGGTGTTATAAACTGCTTAAAGGATTTGAAATGTACAGCCTTTAGGTGGCCAGTTCCAGACACTACACTTTTAAAGTAGGAACACATTCTAAGAGTGTTTAAACCCCACTTTCTTTGCATGCTAGACATTGTTTTAAATGATTAGATAGAGTGTCTGAAGGAATTTTAAATAGATATATTTAATTTTTTCCTATTTGCAATTAAACTGCTGAAGTCTCATTTCCAGCAGATGTGCGTCCTGTGGCTCCTGCTTCTTCATTTTGTGTTTCTTCATGCTCACTTCATGTATAGCTTCCCTTACACACATATGTCCCATATGGCTTTTCAGATTCATCATTTCTGTATCCTCCTTGTATTCAGACTTCTGCAACCCACTCCCTGTATTCCTTGAGTTTTCTGAGCAAGACTGGGTTGGCTTTAGGTTAGCAGTAGGTGCTTGTTCTTTGCATTCAAATTTGCAAGATTTGACCCATAATACTCTTCTGCATTTGGAAGAAAATTGTTTTAAATCCTGTTGATGGTGCTCAGTGTGTTTATAATGCCTTTGACTTGGTAGAAGCATGATGAATATTAGTTATCAGTTGACTACTGGAGGTTAGAAGCAGGTGTGACATCATGCTATTTACAGCATAATCAAAACTGGCTGGGAGGTACAGCCTCTCTGCAGTTAAATACTATATTCCTAGTTATGTTTGAAAACTTAAATTTCAAGTTTTTAATACTGTAAAGAAAATGAGTTATTTGATAGCATCAAAGACATTATGTACTTGCAGTGCACTTTGCTGCATGTGAATGGTACTCAGATTCACTCTTTGGAAACTTTTGTCAAAGAGGAATGCTCCTCAGCATTTTAATTGCCCTCAGCATTTTAATTGCTTTCTGCTTTACCATCTACTGCTCCTTGAAGCCGTAGTTGCTAGTGTCTTACAGGCAATGAAACACGATCGAACTAATGAAAGATAACCACAAATTTAAATTTAATAAGCTGGTATCTTAAGAATAACTTAAAGTCATGATTTTACTTGTCTAACACTGAATTAACACTTCTATTTTTTTCTTCTTTTTACTACTATACTACTAGACATTGTTTAGTGTGCTTTCATGTACATTATTCAGACTTGAAGCCTGTTGAAAACTGTCTTTTCAGAAGAGATTTTACATCTGTTTTTGTGATTTCTGTATATTGCAGAGGAGAGCACATTTTACAGCTTAAAGCCTCATACAACAAGACCGTATTAGATTGTCTTGTAATCACGGTAAATGTCCTGCCTGATCCTGAGAAACCTGTCTGCTTGAATGTTAAATATGACAAAAGTCCTTCTTTTCCAGCAGGAGGTACCTTCCCTGGTAAGTATATGGATCTTTGGTGGAAAGCAGTCACTCAAGAGCTTTAAAAACCTGTGAAAAACTATTTTAGTGATTCTCCTGCTGTATTTTTTTTTGCTTTTTCTGGTCTGTTTTCTCGGTTCTTTGTAACAGCTGTATCTGAGATGTAACACTTGGACAGAAGAGATGTGTAGGTCATCCTTGGAAAGCATTTCAAAAGATCTCTTATTTATTTGTTCTGAAATACTGCTTTTATCCATCTGTAAATGGTAAAACTACAGAATCTCTTTCTGTCTTATTAAAATATGATCTGAGCTAGTTCGTGTATGCTTTCCCTCATCTCTTTCTGTGGAATAGTAACAAAGGAAGTAGCTATGCATTTCTAGGCCAACTGTGAGCCAAGAAAAACCAAAAAGTAAGCAGCAGGTGGACATCACAAAATACTCTTTTCTCCTGCTGTATTCTCTCACAAAAGGGTTTGTTTCCTGGCCATCGTAACTTGATCAGCCAACATTTTTATGGCAAGAGGCTTTTATTTTTTAAAATACTCCATACAGTGTTATGACCTTGATTAAATTCACAAGGTATTTTACTTTTGCCTAGAGGAATCATAGAATGACAGAGTGGTTTGGGTTGGACGGGACCTGTAAAGGTTATCTACCTCCAACCCCCCTGCCAAATAGACCTTTTTCAAATGTAGTGTGTCTTGTAAATCAACAAGGTTTGGAGATAGGAAGAGAATTAAATGGCTTCTTCGGGGCAATATAATATATATAAAATATATGACATTAAATTTTTAAATAAATATCGATAATAAATTCTGTATTAACAGCCTCATATTTATTAAATAAATAAAATACTTGAACATCCTAATTATTTGATTTACTGGTGGTTTCAGATATACCCAAGGGAAGTCACTGTAGTCTTGGAGAATGTCACGCCTGCATTTTTCATGCACATCAAAGCATAGTCCTTCCTTAAAGTGCAAAATTCAGTCCTGCTTGAGCAGTGCAAGTTCATTTGCATGCATGAAATCCACCTGTAACCATAATGTCAAAGTGCTTTGTTCACATTTTAAACTAGAAGAAGCATAGCTTTATTCTGCTTTGGATTCCATTTCCTTCAGACCACTGCACTTTCTATGGGACATACAGGAAAAGTGAATATTTTCAGATTGGGATATAAAATGGCAAGTATTTTGACTGCAGAACCAGTCGACAGAGTGAAATGTCTCCCTATAGCATATTTCTAACACATACAACTGTGTGATCCTAGGTTGTAAGAAGTAGCCAAACTCAGCTTCAGATTCATAGTCTGATGCCTTGGAAAATGGTAGTGGTGTTGGTACCGTCTTTTTACAGCTTCCCTGCCTTTCCATTCAATAGCTCAATGGCTAAAGCACTTGTGAAGGAAGAGGGAGATTTGGGTTTCCTGTCCTTGAAGGAAGGAATCAGCTACTTAACTAGCTAATGGTACTCATTCCTGAGAGCAAGAAGCAGCCTGGCATGCTGTTTTGATAAGAATGATAATTTGAGAAAGGCAGGCTTGAAGCTTTAGGATTTTTTTAAAGCTGTCATTGGATAAAGTAGGTGTTTGTTTTTTCCCTAATGATTGTTGCCTGCTCTAATTACAGGGATAAGGAGAGAAGGTTTTTGATATCTGGTTTGAAATTCTTAGTGGTTTGGGGTCTTTTTGGAATGCTTCTTTTGTAATTTTTTTTTTCTCTCAGTTCTTAGTGGTTTGGGGTCTTTTTGGAATGCTTCTTTTGTAATTTTTTTTTTCTCTCAAGGATGAGGCAGACACAGAAATTCATGAAGTTTGAGCTTCTTAATTCTGAATAAAAATAATGTTCAAAACATGTTGTCTTTCATCCTGCAGATTTTATGGTTAGCGTTCTTTCTGAAGATGACACCATTATTAAAAATATTAATCCTGCACGGATTTCTATGAAAATGTGGGAAGCACAGAACAGCCGAGTTAGGACACCAATTGATGTAAGTCATCAAAATGCATTTTCAAAATGGATATCAAAATGCCAACATAGGACAAACATATTTATATTAGAAGCTTTCCTTCATTGGACTTAGATCTGTATCCTGTTCTAGATTGTAAATAACAAATATTGCACATCGACTCTATATGTTTATTAGTGTCTGTGCTTTTACAAGTTGTCAGACTGGTCAAGTGTCAATACTACAGCAATGACAAAAGTGTTGCCGTTCTGCAGAAGCTAACTCATAGCAGGGAGAGTATTAGAAATAGCCACGCTGGATTTTGCAAAGAAAAGACTGTGAGAATTAAGAACATGAAACTAGTGTCTAAAATACAGGCAGTCTCATTGACTTACTGTGGGCTATCAGTACTGCAAAGCATCAAGTCTTGGTAGCATATTACAAGTCAAGTACTTTCAGTATATTGCATTAAATTTTTTGCATCTTTACAGATTACAACGTTTAGCTGTAGTAAAGTGAAGGATGACAAGGAAGATGGCTTCTTCTACTTCAGGTATAATAGCATCTATTTTATGATTACTGGTGGAACTTACCGTACAAAATACATAGTTTGAAATAGAAGGAAGAGTTTTATGTTTTGCTGATAACAGTCCGTCATAGAATTACTGTCATACAGAAAAGATGAAAGATACTAGTAAGATGCAATGAGATGAAGGTTGAATTCTTTCCTAGATACTTTTGGCATCTGTATAATCTGAGACTAGAGAAGAGTCTAAGATAATATATTAGAATACATTTTGAGAAATGCTAGCAATGAGGGAAGTACAGCGTCAGTTTGTCACTTTTATAGTAACATTTCTTAATTATTTTCTATATTGTTTCAACTACTATAGAATTGCAGGCTGGACAAAGCAGGCTTGACTCTTTATTTAATACCTTCTGTAGCTGTGCATCAATCCTGAACCGTGACCTTGGTCCTGACAGTTTAGTAATCATTCCTTGGGCTACTTACTCAGAAATAGTGTCTTAGATGACTGGTGGCAGAACTAGAGCTCATCATAAGCCGATGCCTGACTGCCACATTCTTTCTACATCTATTTCTAATAGACACTCTATGGGATTAGCTATATAGTTATGGTACTGGCTGTCGATTCGAGCTTTTGCCTCCTGGGAGTGGGCTTTTCTTGACATAGCTACCTATGGTTTACTAGTTGTCCACAAATGTCCAGAATTAAAGCTGGCAACTGTACAGAAACATTTGAAAGGGGAGCAGACACTCTCCATTAGCACATCTGGTAGAAAAGTATGTTTTACTTGTTGCTGCCAGTGTCTGTGGCATCGCTGTCTACCACCTGGTTTCTCTCGAGTTTTCATGTTCTTGGCACGCTCTCAGATGGTTTTCATCAATTGTATAGATTCTATTACACAGTTTTAAACAACTTTCATAGCAATTGTGTCATTTCTTTTTTTTTCTAAAGCTTATGTATGTCCAGCCGTGAGATCCTTAGCTGATTATTTGCTAATTAGTGTTTTAATGTATCCTGACAAGGCAGATGCTACTGTCAATCTTAAGCTAGATAAAATGCAGGAGAAGATGATAAAATTGTTGCTTCCGTTTGTGAAATATAAAAAAGGAAAAGTCATGGCCTGTTCTAGAAATATTAAAGCCTTGAGATTTTGTTTATTCCAAGTTAGGCATTCCAGGGAATCTTGCGTATTACTCCTTCCCGAACAAAATCAGAAGAAGCAAATTACTTAATGTCATTGACAAAACAGTTAAAATGCTTTATGTTAAAAACAAGAATTTAATTAATCAATTCAAGAGTGCCACATGTTGTCCTTGGAGAAATACCTGAATCTTGTCTGTTTGCATCTCCTCAAAAGTTTCTAAGAATTCTTAAGTCACTGCTATCCCTTGCTAAACACTGCAAAGGTTCTCTGGGTGCCATGTGGCCTTCCCTGCTGGGTGAAGTTATAGCAGCAGAACCTCAGGTGTCTGGGCTTTTCTTTGTGTTTTGATGGTAGGGGTTCTTTGTTAGTAGTCTACACTGTGGAATGCTGTAAGGTAGAATGAAAACTTTTTTTCTCTCAGTGTACTCAGCCTTGACCAGTGGTCCAAGTTATCCAACTTCGTACAACGTGACTAAGGAAGGAATTAGCTACTCTGATTTTATGCAAATTTCATTAAATTTGGAGAGACTGTTGTTGTTCCAGATCTAAACATGTCTGTGTTTTGTTCCAGTAGCTTTATGAAAATTCTGAATAGGAAGTGAAATGATGTAGACTTGGAGATCTCTGAACAATAGGGCCATGACAAACTTGCTTTCGTCTAGAAGAGACAAACTCTTGGCCAAGACGTTCCTCATTCAAGCTTCCAAAAGACTTATTCTGATTCTCGAGGAACTTTGATGGCCTTCTTGCTGAAGGAGGAGTATTATGGCTTAGTAGGGCTTTCTGACTAGTTTGGAGGACTGCTCAGAGTTTGAATTGCTTGCATACTTACGTACCTGTGGCTTTGATACTGACTTGTTTGCTTGGGTTCTGTTTTTGGGTTTTTTAGGGATAAAGTGGTTCCCGAGAGAGTGGGCACTTATATCATCCAGTTTACCTTTGCAATGGATAAGACAAATATGCTCAACAGTGAACAGGTTTGAATCTATGCTTAATTGCATGTAGCCAAGAACACGTTAATACAGAATCATCTCGAAGAAGTGTCACGATACTTTGTAGATTGAGAATGCAAATACTTTCACTCATGAGTTTTGCAAAAAATTCTATTTTTATTTTTGATAGTTACTGATTTCAAGCTGTTGATTATCAAAATATGTTTTCATTAACTTTTATAACCAACAATTTGATGACGTAACAGAGCTGTGTAATTTGCAACCTACCAGAACTGCTTTATGGTTGTGCTAATTTATTTCAGGACTGTCTATAAATTTCACATATATTTGTTTCAGTGTATTTTGAACAACCCAAGTGTGCAGGTGATTTGCAGTTAATGATATCAGTCTTTATTTTGTTTTGTTTTATTTTATTCTTCCTCCTTTTTCTGCTAGATTATAGTTGAAGTTGTACCTAATGACCCTGTACGCTTGTTACCTGATTCTTTACCAGCTACTCCAGCAGTTTCCAATGTTCGAGCTCTTACCAGCCGTACACTGGTCAAGGATTTATATCTCCATTTAATGGTAACTATGCTTCCATACAAAATCATAATTAGGGAAATATGCAAGACTGCTAAAACCATGTTGAATTTTGCTGTAAGGCATTGCTGCTGTTTCTTTGCAGATTCACTTAATAAAAAATGCAAATCAGTGGTTTTTCAGCATATGACAGGTCCATCTTGTTTCATTTACGTACAGATGACCGAAACTGAAATGTTTGGTCCTTGCTGTCAGGTATCTCAATTGAAATCTATGTCTTGTTGCCACATGAAAAAATTGTTTCAAGAATAGACTCTAGTGCGAAAACAGTTATGTATACAGCGGATGTTTCTCTCCGTGGTTTTTCTTCCCAGAGACAGTTTCTCTTAGAAATCTTGTATTACAAAAAATAAGGTGTCTTGAACTTTGAGTGTTCACAGGGATAAAATGAAATCACTTATCAGCTACCACAATAGCAAAATGGACTAAGCTTGTGGAAAAGTAATTTAGTTTAATAACCGGTTAAAAAAGATTCGTGTCATAAGAAGCAAAGACCAAAAAAGTATAGCAACACCTTCTGCCCCACCCTTTCCTAGGCTCAGCTTTGTTCCAGATCCCTGTACCCTTCCCCAAGCAGTGCAGGGGGGATGGGGAATGGGGGTCACAGTCAACCCATAACAGCTCCTCAGCTCTCTTCTGCCAGTGTTTTTTCCTCACAGTTTCCCTGTTCTAGTGTGGTCCCTTTGTGGGCCGCAGTCCTTCATGAGCTGCTCCAGTGTGAGCCCTTGCCACAGGCTGCAGTCCAGGAATTATCCACCTGGTTTAGCATGGTGTCCTCCATATGCTTCCATGGGAGTCTCTGCTCCACCATGGTCGTTCATGGGCTGCAGGGAAGTAGCTGCTCCAGTGTAGTTTCCCCATGAGCTGCAGGGGAATTTCTGCTCTGGTGCCTGGAGCACCTCCTCCCCCTGTTCCTTCTCTCACCCTCTGCTGTGGGGTTTTTTTTGGTTTTTTGTTTTTTTTTTCTCCCTTCTCACCTGCCTGTGCATTTTTGCCCTTTGTTAAATACAAAGAAACACCATTTTGGCTTAGGGCCTCAGCTGTCCCTGCAGTTGATCAGTTGGAGCCCTGGCCATGTCCAGCGTCTCCTCACAGAGGCTGCGTCTGCAGGCCCCCTTTGCAGACACTGCTAGCACTTTGCCATATAAATCCAGGGCAGTACAGAAATTGATTACTTTAGTTCAGGTCACATCCCAAACTAACTTTAATTTCTTTTTATATACAGGATGAATACAACAACCACACTGGACTTGATCTAGTTGGCAGAATAATAGCCAAAATTAAAAGTTCCAATGAAGAAGATATAGAGATCCCGCAGTTTCAGGGGAAAGTCAATACAGTAGAGTTTCCATTGGAGAATGGATCAGCTGAAATTGTAAGTGTGACTGAAATACACAGCTCCATTAACAGGGGATCTAATGAGGCTTATTTTCCTGCAGTTTTAAAGTTATCTTACACCTCATTGTGTTCTGTGAAGATTTAGTTTATATTGTAGCTTTCCTTTAGAGACAAGTATATAAATTATTTCTTCTCTGTTTGGTTGCTGATTTTCAGAGAACATGAAGGAAAGACATTCTTTAAACTGTTTATCCTTGCCAAGTGAGGGAAGTGTACAGGTACTTCCAGTTAGGGACCAGAACATTCAGGAAGATCCAGGAACAGTATTTTCTTCACTTGAATTTCGCGTTTGAATAACACTTAACCAATTTGTAGTTAAACCATTAATATTACCAGTGATTTACATTTTTATTTATAATACTCTCAGGCTGTAATATTTTAAGATCATTTAGACTGACTTCTTCATATATTTGTAATTAAATTTTTCCAGGCTCTCTTTACATTTTGTCAAGCTAAGTGGGCCTATATGTAATTTGCAGGAAGGCATCCTACCCTCATTTGAAGAAGATAAAATTACCATTTCTCGTTATGTTTTGTCTCACTCATTAATGCACTTGGCTGTTAAAAATGCTTTCCTTATTTTGGTTTGAATCTCTGGCATCGTGCATACTTGGAAAGTACTGCACATTGTAGTCACATCACTGCAGTCACTTTTTCTAAAACAAATACAGATTGATTTTTTTAAAACCTGTAAGTTCCATCTGTCACAGTTGTTACAAAATATAATACAAAAGATACAATGTAAAATGTGCACACGCACAGCAGGAATTGTTCAAAACACACACACAAAAAAAAAATTGGCTGAATGTGGAGTTTCTTCTGAGTGGAATGGTCACAATCTCTTTCTTAAAAGCCTACACAGAATTTCAATCAATAGTATTCCTGTGGTGGAACAGTTGTATATTGATTTTTGTTTTCAACTTGAAGTATCATATAAGAATGGCAGAGCAAAATTATATCCTACTTCATTTGGTTGTCACATGTTTACTAGTCTGACAGAAGTCTTTAATTAGAAGATGTACTAAAGGAGGATACAACTTTTTAAAGACATTTTCTCAGCCTCCTTTTCTAACTCAATCATTGGAAGCAGCTTTATGACAGACCAGCATCAGTGCGTGCCAAGTGGAAGCAGACACTGCATAGCAATAAATACAGATTCTCCAAATGCATCTTGGAAATAACCAGCATAAGACCCCAGTAGAATCCTAAAATCTACAGATCCTATGTACAAAATTCTTCATAATGTATTTTATTCAGTACATTGACTGCTTTTATGGAGCTACATATGTGAAACTGAATGACACTGCATTAATAATTCTCTGTCAGTTACAGTCAAGGACAGAAACATCTAGTTAGCACGGACAAATGTTAATAATCTGCCAAACTCTGGTCTACTCTAATCTATACAGAAAGCTGATGAAATAGGTATGAAAAACAAGCTAGAAAAATAAAATGCAGGGACTGAATAGAGGTATCAGATAAAATTAATATACTGATTGATTTACGGTACACTCTTGCATTTCTCTGGTTTCCCTACCATGTTTCGGGAGTAATAAATTAACTGGTTTGTGAACACATTTTTCTCAGGCAGGTGGGGTTAAGAAAAGGTGTAAAAGTATAGCTGAAGGATCAGGTATAACCATTGGTCTAACAAAACACTCTGCAAATCTTACATTTACACCTGTGGTAACAAGGTGTAAATTGACCATCTTTATATGGGTAATAATAAGCCCATATACTGGCCTCTGATAGTTCAGATAAAATTATTGGATAATTTCTAAGCCTCCTTGCTAATGCAGAAATAATAATCTTTTGGTTTATCTCCATGTATTGGTAACCTGCTGTTGCATAATTGTGACCTAAATTCTCCAGTCTTCCTTCAGTGACAAAGCTAACAATCTATGTAATGGGGTTTTCTTTGTTTGGCTTGTTTTGC
>VZRR01007357.1:0-114378 GCA_013398015.1 Oreocharis arfaki | reverse complement strand
TGTATTCCTGGTTTGGGGTGGGGGGGGGCGGGTCTTGCATGATTCTTACTTCTCAGTACTGTGATGTAAAGAGATCCTGCTGCTTTTGACAGTAACTGGTGTTCCCCAGTCATCCATGGGGACTATCAGCATTTCAGTGAACCTTGTATCTCTTCCCCTCTTCAGGCAGTTTTCAGGCATCTGATTTATACTGAGTTCACTGACTTTAGACTACTCACAATACCCGTGTGGAAAGGATTTGTTGGTTGTGATGCACTGTATTTTTCACATGACTTGTAATGGGGAGGGGAAGGGACACAGTAGTGTTCTTCAGGTATTTTGAAATTGTTCCATCTTGTTTATAAAGACAGTTTTGTGCAATTAGCATGAATATTATGAAAGTGATAATCTGACATGTTTACCCTTACTCACAAGTTCAGGAATACTGAGCTTGTTTAATGAAGAAAAATGTTTAGCTTTTTGTTAGCATATGTTTTCTAAGAAAAAGATATTTCCACTACAGACTTCTCCTGATAAAATATGTAGCTGCAATATTTTTGAAAGTCGTGAAGACTATCTTTGAAGGTTATATATCTATCTCTTCTTTTAGGCTGCAACCACCTCTCTCTTGATTTGGCCAGTTGAGTAGCAATTTCTACATGTTAAAGGTGGAAACAGTATGAGTTTTAT
This sequence comes from Oreocharis arfaki, assembly GCA_013398015.1. Lineage (NCBI taxonomy): Eukaryota > Metazoa > Chordata > Aves > Passeriformes > Paramythiidae > Oreocharis > Oreocharis arfaki. The sequence continues at coordinate 113,709 of VZRR01007357.1, read as the reverse complement.
TATAAGCATTATTCATTTTATGCATGATACCTTTCCCAATGTAACAGCACATTTAGATATTACCTTTACTAATGTTATTTCTGTCTACCTTTATGGTTTTATAATATTTCTCATGTTTATGAAGAAAGGCAAAGGATTTAGTTTGCCTTTTCAATAAGGAATTGATACGAAGTTAAATGTTTATGATAGTGTTTGGACATATATTGTTCATTCATTTGGGATCTGCTGTCTAGTTCCATGGTAACAGCAGTAACTTTAACTAAGCACTGGGAATAGTTTGTTTTTCCCTCTCTGCGTTTATGCATTGGGTCTTTCTTTTAATGATCTGTTTACATTTCACATACTGAATGAAGTACACCCCAGGAAATCTTGCTTATGAGACAATGCAGAGGATATTTTTTCTGAGCCTGTGCCTCTGAATTTCAATACATAGCCAAAAATAATAATACTTTTAAACAGGTAAAATTATAATCTTTATTCTTAAATAATAAAATTGCTATTGCTTTATCTTTTTATTTTACTTTTGTTTAATAGCTATAAAAGGCATTTCCAAGCCAATACTTAAAACTATAGCAATACTGTATAGACATCATATGTTAGGTAACTTACAAGATTTAGTATCTAAAGAATGTTTTTTGTGTAACCTCAAGCATGAGCATAAACTTATGTTTGTTTGTTTGTTTTAATAGAATTTAGTGTTGGCTGAAGACAGTCCTGGAAGAGATAGCACTGAATATATTCTTGTCTTTGAGCCACATCTGCCAGCTTTGAAAAAGCCTTTGGAACCATATTGTCTCTCATTTATGTTTTACAATGGTATGTTTCAATTACTCTAAAATACTTGCTTTTCCTTAGAATCAGCTATTTTTAGATCCATAATACATTTTCAGAACTATGTAATAGCTTAACAGATTTTTGCTAATGCTTAAACCAGTTAAGTATGTTACTCTGTTTTCTTCTGAAAGTATATATATGCTTATTTCTGTAGATTCCAAGAAGCAGCAGCTGATGGCAACACTGACAAGGGAGAAAGACCAATTATCTAAGTCCATAGATCTTTACAGAAAGATGTTTGATACCACCAACCAGCTCGTAGCTGAAATGAAATGTAAGTTTAATCAAATATGTAATTTTTTCTGGGAATTAAACTATTTTTCTGTAATAATTTTGAGAATATAGAGAAGGGGAGAAAAATCAGTATTGAAATCGTGAGAGACAGTAATTAGAGGGGAGCAGAAGGAGTGTGTATCTTGCAGGGAAGCATCTAATTACTTGGAGGTACTCACCTATAAAAGGTCTTAATTTGAGGTAGAATGTCTTATGTCAGAATTACCAAAAGGAGAAAAGAAACATTAAGTTGGTGATCTGATTCTTTTTATCCATGACAACCTTTTACTCCCATCTTTGTATGCTCATACATCTGGAAATGCAACAGCTGCCTAAAAACAATTTGAGGAGAATGAATTACAGATAATCCTCTTTTAAAAAGTTAGTCTTATGTTTTCAAAATGTTACTTTTTCCCTTCACGTTTGACCCTGTGTACATTATTCAGAACTGTTGTGTAGCTATTCATTGTTTATGTTCTTCAGCAAATGTAATTCTGTATTCTGAATGTGTGAAGTTCTGTTAAACTTCAGAGTAGTGTGAGGGCACTGGTTTATGGGAATAGGAGAAATGAATGAAATGTTTTCTTTGCTTTTTTTTTTCTTTTCGTTTGAATCGTCCTGCCTATTGATCATAAGGGTTTTTTTAATAATTGCATTTTGAATTTTTATTTTAAGTAATCACTAACTGTAAATAAAGCAGAAGCAGACTGGCATTAGAAGATGTTGCTATTTCTTGTAATTTTAATACTGCATATTTCCATTATGAATGGAAAGTGCTGAATTCCGGTGTGAAAGGCCTAAAAGTTTTGTTTCAATCTTGCACATCTGTAGAAAGTAAGTTAGAGTACAGCATTAAGTATATAGAGTACAGCTTAAGCAAAATTTTCAAATATAAACATGTTTTAGATAGAGAGTAGAAAGCAACTCATCTGTTTGCTCATTTGTTTTTGAAATCAGTTCAGATATGAGAGCTGAGGAAATAGTGTCAAGAAGGTGATGTGCCATATAACAAGACAAAAGCAGGTATTGCCAGCCACCACTCTTCTGTCTTGCCATTTCAGCTGTTGGAGAACCATTTAGAATGATAATTGAGGATGAAAACTAAAACCAGCTGACATTCTCAGGCTGATATAAGGTCTAGGCCCCTTTGCTTCTTGAAGCTGAAGGAGTGTCAACTGCTGAAATTGCTTAGAAACTGGACAAATCGCAAGATCTTTGTGGAAAAATTCTGATATTCTGTGCTGAAATTAGGAAGTAGATAGGATCAGTTGCAGCTGGCATACTTCTGAAAAGTTGTAAGAAATTCTGTAAGTGTTCCATTGATTTCTATTATTTCCTCACTCTCTTTTGATTTTATTTGTTTCAGGTCAGGTTAAAGAAGCTGAAACAAGAGAAGCTCTCCTGAAGAACGAACTGAAAAAGCACCAAATTGAATTACCACAGACGAATATAGTATGGCTTATTTCTTACTGAACTCCATTAGCATCTCTAAAGTTGATATCAATAATATATCAGTAATAATATTGCTGAATTACACCTGTTACCAAAACAGTGAAAATTTAAACTGTAGGAAAATTTGTGGATTGATGTCAAACTTAAGTTTGTTTTGGTTTTTTTTTGTTATTGTTCTGTTAGTGTGAGGATCACTTTAAAAACTGGTGGAGAAATAACAAAAACCTTCTCTTTTAGATCGTGGTCTTGTTTTTGCGTTTCTGCTAAGGTTACCAGTGTTACTGGTACTGCTAGATTTTATAATGGGTTTTTGCTACATGATTGATATACATTGGATGTATTCTGGCATAAGTAGGACAAAGGAAAACACTTCGTTTCAGAGAATCAGAGAATTGCATATGTTATCACCAAAGTTCATGTAAAAATAAGTTTTGAAATATTCAGGACAATGTACCCCATTGCTGATTTCCCATAAAGATGCATTATTTTTCCCATATTATAAAGAAACTTTTTTAAAGGTTTTCAAACTGGTAACATTTGGCTAAAAAACCCCCTGTGTAGGCAGTTATCCTTAGATTGTGTAGAAACAAGTTACAGTCATTCATCACAAATCAGTAAAATTAAAATGCAGTGATAGTACTGAAGTTCCCCCTGCTGGCTAAATTTTTCAAGCCTGGACATAGTCCCCTTGTGAAATGGTTTCTTTTTGTACATTCATGATAGTCTCTTCCTGCTGTTTCAAACTTTGGCTCTAATCAAGCATTGATAGTTCTTTGTGAAATGTTCCTTGAAGTCTTTAAAAAGAAAGAGTCATTAAAAAGCTCAGTCACAATTGCAGTGAGCTTTCCCTTTGCTCTTTGGGATTGTGCCCAGTGATCCCTTATACATTAAAAGTTTGTTGCAGATTATTGAATGTTGCAGATTATTGAATGTTTATTGTTACGAAGTTAATTGATGACAGATAAGATTACTTCTGCTGCTCAGTCCAATGGTACATGCTTGCTGATTTTAAATTTTCATTCTCAGCTTCAGTATGTGGATTCTCTTCTAAAAAAAAAGATGTCAGAACAAGAAGGAGTAATGAAGCAGCCAAAGAGAACTTGTACCCTCCTGAGCTATCCAAAAGGCAACCAGGATATTCTGGGCAAGGTGAGTTTTCTCGCAGGGAGCCTTCTAATGATTTTGTTGGTTCCAGAAAGTGGTAGTGATGAACAATTAGCCAACTGAATAGGCAAGTAATTTTTGAGTAGTATTAAAACAGAGAGCATTTTCAAATCAGATGACCAGCTCCTCTAACAGACCCATCACCAGGAGAATTAAATGTCTGTCTGAAGTTGCAGAGCTATTGTGATTACTTTGGGAAGGGGAGGTGGTCTTGGTTTCTGTTTTGACTGTTGTAACTTCTGTGGTACAGATTGCACATTTAGCTCAAATCGAGGATAATGAAGCAGCAAAAGTTATCTCTTGGCACCTGGCAAGTGACATGGACTGTGTGGTCACACTGACCACGGAAGCTGCTCGTTGTATCTTTGATGAAACGCAAGGTCGACAACAAGTGTTACCCCTTGATTCTATCTATAAGAAGACACTCCCAGATTGGAGCAGGTAGAGAAAAAGCAATTAAACTTCTGCATTCGTGTTAAATACTTCAACTTCTTTTTTTGTCTAATTTGATTTTTAAGCTTTACTCTGTTTGAAGAGTTGAGGTATAAAATTTCTGGGTTCATTTTTATAGCAACAGTAATGTCACTTGAAATACTACCTGAAATCTTAGCTTTGTCTTTAACTGCTGTGTGATGTTCTTTATTTAATAAAGTGTTTTTAGTAAAAAAAGACGACAATCTACTTATTTATTCTCTTCATGTCTACATGTTTTCTAGAGCAGGAATTTTAAAAAAATAATTCCAGTGCTTCTAATCAAATTATAACTTTTAAAAATCCTGTTTCAGAGTACATTCCTAAAATCATCTGTAGAAATAGAAGTTCATTTTGCTATTTCAGTTGTCTGAAAGATAAATACAGTATTTCTGTTCCTGAAAATAATTTGCCTATGAATATGACTGCTAATATAAAAAGAACGCCCTTTACAAAAGACCTGATGTCTAGGTGTACTTAGAAGGTTCAAAATCTCAGTTGTTACAATACAGTGCATTAAAACTTGTCCATAAAATTAGTTGTATGAATTTGTTGGAAATGTGTCATAACAAATCAGCGTTTCACTAAAGCATCTTTAATATAACTGGCATTTCAGATAATGGTGGGGTCTTTTACCTAATGTGGAAGTGTTAAGATGCATTCAATTCAGTTGGAGATTTCTGACTAGGATAACGACAAATTGCTTTCTTCTTTTCTTCTCCCTCACTCTCCCCTTTCTTTAACCAGACCTTTACCTCACTTAAGAAATGGAAGAACCTTCTTCAGACCTATTGGAAATCCTGTGTTTGCCAGAGATCTGTTAACATTTCCAGATAACATAGAGCATTGTCAAACAGGTAAATGATATGAAAGAAATCATTAATAACTTCTTTCTTTTTAAAAATTAAATACAGAAATGTCACAAATTATAATCCATTCAATAATCTTCATTGGTATGTTTGCAAATACCAGTGTACATTCCTCCTAAGTTCTAGTGGCAAAAATAGGAGGGCATTAGCATTAATTATTTTTAAACCAAAGTTGTGAAAATTTCAACAGTGACCACTTTCTTCTACTTGTTGTCTTACTTTAGTTTTCTCGACTTAGATGTACTACAGGTGTTTTCTTTTTTGAATTCCTGCAGCATTATCATATTCCCAAGCTCTTTAGAGCAGAAACTGACCATCACAAGATTAATTTTATACATATTGCAGAAGTTACTCCTTTTGTTAGGCTCTGTTTCCAGTTCTGTTCTTCTCAGAAATGTGTAATGTATAGGTTTAAGTACGTGCAGACTGAGCTGTACGTGACTATGTATGTTATGCTTATATAGTTTAATAGTCATAAGAAATATTGCTGTTTTTATGTAGATTTCAGTTTAGGGAGCTATCATCCTCTTGCTCTTGCTAACAACGTAGCAATCCTTACCTTTTCTTTCACTTTTTTTAAGTAGACCTGCTCCTTTATATGGAGAGTTGGAATCTGTAATTACTTCAATAACTTTTGCCTTTTATTTCACAACTTCACACTATTGAAGTATTCCTCTCTACTGTTAATAAAGACCAATTTTTAGTCCTGTGTGTTTTCAGAAAGTTAGATATTGACAGACTTTTAACTATAAATTCTTCTTTGAGTCTCTTGAGGGAATTGAAAAAGCACATTGCTTGACATATCTAATGCACGACTACATTGTTAGATTTTGAATGGAGCAGACCTTTATTAGCAGGAGAGTCTTAATGTCAGTTGGATCATTGGCCTGTAATTAATTTTTTTTCTTTGATAAGCCATTGAATATGAAGAAATATATTAAGAAACTGAGAACAAAATTCAACATCCCAAGAAGATTTTTAAGAAGTTATCATTTATATAATTTCATGAAACTTGTGGTTCTATTATTTGTGTCTTGATAAATGTGAAGTATCAAGAGAATATTCTATTGGAAAATACAGTCAATTCTGCCAAAAGGCAATTAAACATACTAATTTTTTTTCATGAATTCTCTGATAAAAGCAGAAGATTGCATATCTATCTCAACCTCAGAATAGAATTTTGTTTAAACAAAAATGATATACGTGCTGTTTCCCTTGCACTTTAAAGATTTAATAATGATTCCTCAGAACTGACTTTTCAAACTTCAAGTTATTTTGCTCCAGAGAAATTTCATAGTTTAAAAATTTATATTTTTCAGTGTTTGGTATGCTCTTGGGTGATACTATCATTATAGATAACTTGGATGCTGCCAACCACTACAGAAAAGAGGTATGTTTCAATTATTCTTTTAAATTTTATGATACGGATATATTGCATAGCTACATATTTAATACATTACAAACTTAGAGTAATTGCCAAGTTTAATGCTGTGTTGGCTGTAAGTGTGCTTACTGCCTGTGGGTCTCAAAGCACTTAACAATGAATAAAATCTCTATTATTGGCACTGACAAAATTACCTCCTTTCAACAAATTTCATTATGTGAATGTTGCCATGGTGCATGGGACCGTGTTTCCAAAGATAAGCATTTTCAGTTTTGCTGTTAGTATTAAATGCAAGTTCTTCTATACTTTCCTAGTCACCCTGTGTGTAATGAAACATGGGAGTCTGAGGCACATTTCAGGTCCACTTGATTAAAACCTTGATGTGAAACTTACTAGATCTCTTTGGGACCCCTTTTATTTAGGTTTAATGGTACACGTTTTAGCGGCAGGGGTCTCTGAGGAAGTCCTGACACTGGGCACTTTTCCTTTCAACTTACGAATTTTCTAGAATCAAAATAATGATTGAGCATAAGAATGTAGAACTGTACTGCTTGCCATTGCTTCCTAATACATGTTGATAATCAGCTTTTTCTGGGTATAGATCTAAATTCTGCCTTCAGAATTCTGGTGAAATGTGAGAACACAAACCCGAAAAACCTGGTCTTTTATAATTAATTGTAATACTTGACAATAGTGCTTAATTATATACTGCGTAATTATTGACAATACTGCTTAATTTTAATATATGCATTCTATTGCTTGAAAGCAAGGTCATGATGTAATTTCATAAAATATATTAATTAGAGAACAAGATGCATTGCAGTTGAAAAATACAAAGCTTCACAACAGCATTGATGAAAACTTAGGTTTTCTGTGGAGTTACTAATTTATTATCAATTTTTATACCTTTGTAGGTTGTAAAAATTACACACTGCCCTACCTTGCTGACTAGGGAAGGAGACAGGATTCGCAGCAATGGAAAATTTGGAGGCCTGCAGAATAAAGCTCCTCCAATGGACAAACTCAGAGGAATGGTATTTGGAGCACCAATGCCAAAACTTTACTCTACTTTCTCTGGACAGATAGGTGGGTTAATGAAGTCATAAAAATACAAAACTTACAAAATTATATCTTTTGTCTATGTTTTTTATTCTCTTATGTAATATAGAAAGGAAAACTTCAATTTAGCATAAAGTTATTTTAAGAAATAAGAGCTGTACAGTTTTCTGTTTATAAATTTGCCTTTTCTTAAAAGCTTATAGCTATTAGATTTCCTGAAATAAAAAATAATAGTAATGAGATAGTCCCCTTTTTTCTTAGTCTTATTAAAGGAGGAGTATAAGCAGTAATAATCATTCAAACAGCAGGCATGAGAAGCTTGAGCTGATTGAATTCCTGCATCATTGAAAAATAAGTTTTAGATCTTTCTACTCTGGAAACGCCATAATCAGTTTAGAATTTCCTACTGTATGAGTGAGCTCTATGAAACAGTGGTAGAAAAATTCCTGTTCTCAAGAGAGAATATCTCATAAGCTACCCTATTTCCTGTGGGATCACTTCCATTGCTTTGTGTGCTTCTTCTTTGTGTGATTCTTCATTTCAGAATAAAGGTTATAAATTAAGTTAGAAGATGCCGTTTCTGGCATGTAACAACTGACCCAACTGATGGGTAAAACACTGAAGTCTTATTTACAAACAAGATTGTTCTTAAATACTGAATTTTAAAAAGAAAGGACATGAAGTTTATCCATGACAATACAATGGAGAGGTGTGGGGAGAGAACACATGTATCTATTGGAGTAGCCATATAGATGGGCAAACTACTTAACACTGACCAATTGAGTAAGGAAAAAATAAGGATTAAAAAGATCTTTTCTTGGCATTTTAATAAAAATATATTACATGTAGGAAAGACCCATAAGCATGTCAGTCACAGACTGAAATACACTAGGTTTAGCACACTTTGTCTATCAGCCTGTTTTCTATTGTTGAACTCAGTTACTACCCAATACAAATTAAATTGGAATTTTGTATAGTTTAGTACTGGAGCAATAATGGTAGAAGAAAAGGGCATGGTTTAATTTCACTTAGATACTAGACATTTAAAGGAAAATCATAGTCAAATTTCATTTAAAGGACAGCACCTCATTACACAGGGCTTGTTTTGTACTTAATTTAACACTTAGCATTAATTTGGACATGCTCTTTTTCAATGCTTGTAGCATAGAAGTTGCTTGATCTGGTATTACACTGGAAAGGTACCTGTGAAATAAGCTGTACTAAGAATTTGCAATGCCTTTTGTCAGTCTGCAGCTGTTCTCTGTGTGAGAGCTTTCACCCTGTGGCAAACTTAAGGTCATTTAGTGTTCAGTTAAACTTTGTTCAAGAGACCTCATACCGCAAAGTAAAGTGAATGAGCCCAGGCTAACGTGCTTGAACCCTTCTTTTATTACTTGGCATATTTATTCAACACCTGGATGTGGAAAAATTTTTTGTCTCATACATTTAAAGAGGAAAAAGGATTGTCAACAAAATACACCCTTGTTTTTCTGAGTCTGCTTGATTAGATTTCCGTAGTGGGACAGAGTGAAACTCGGTAAATGTTCACTTGGTCCACAAGGTGGAATACAATTCAAGTCAGTAATACAGCCTTCTGCTTTGTAGCACTGAAAGCATAATGTACTACAAGCACTTAATGCCATCAGAGGTAGAGAATTTCACTTGGAGCACACAGGCAACAAGATTTGTAAAGTGATACCAGTTTCCCACATAATTTTCAGAGTTTGCAGGTACTTCACTGTCATCTAAGATATGGACTCAAAAAGAGGGATCAAAATATTGGGTATGATTTTTTTTTCCAGGCACCTTTTACAGTCATTTTAAGAACAGCTCCCAATCCACTGTAAGTTTGGGTGGTTTTTTAAGTAGTGCTTTTGTAAGATACGTTTTCTCGTGGAGTTATACATTGTCTAGGTTGTATTTGGTAGCATTCTAAATCAAAATGGTCATTTACTTATTGTTTCATGGCTTATTGTTTTATTCCTCAATTAGATCTTCTTCAGCAATACCGTGCAGCAGTGGTTAAACTTGATAGTGTGAATAAGGACCTTGATTTACATTTGCAGTCACTGAACACTCCAGAAATGCAAAAGAAAAAACAGGAACTTGCTGAGCAAGAGAAAAGCCTCAAGCTAGTAAAACAAAAATTGGGTAGGTTATTGTATTATAATTTTGGCATCCTAAAGGAGGAGAACATTTAACTGCAACCAGATGTATTCTGCTCTTAACAAACTAAGAAGTTCAAACTGTGAATGAAGATTGTTAACATTAATTAATAGCTTAGAGATGTCACGTTTTAAGGAAAGAATAGAAAAACAGTATGTAGTAGTATGATGCTGTGGGTATTGCCTAGAGCAGCACTGCCCTGTATTGTGTTCAGATAATAAGAATGTGGTCGGTCAGTGTCTTGTGAACATGAAACTATGATCTCACTAGTAAGAGATTATATAACTATTAGTGTGGCTGGTCCCATGCTACAGAACATTGGCATGCTTGTTGAAATGACTGTGTAGTAAAGAGCTGAATTGCTTTTGCTAAGGAAACACAATCAAAACATTGTGCTATAAAAAGAAACACCCCTAAGTCTGCAAGGATTGTCTATCTGAGTTACAATTTTTTTATGTCAATATCAAAGAATTTGTGATATTTAAAAATATATTTTAAAAAATCAACATTTACTCTGTGACGGTTATAAATAAAGCAAATAGTTTTAACTGTCATCTTTGAACTCCGTTTCAGATATAAAGGTAACCATAAAATTTATGACATTTGTTCAGTCTTACTTCAAAGGTTTAACTCTGTTGTTATAGGGCCCATTTATAACCAGCAGGTTTAATTTTTCTTTTACTGGTTCTTACTTGCAACTTTTTCATAGGTATGACTCCTGCTTTATCAGATAAAGGCGCTGAATCGTTACTTCAGCCTATTATGTTAGGTATACCTGACACCCCCATTCCTCCCAAAAGAATGCGAAGAGACACAGTGAAAAAATTGTATAGGTAAGTCTTTTCTGAATCTAGTCATTATTTTCCCATAATCTGAATTAAAAATAAAAACTAGTTTATTCTGCATGTTTTTTTAAATTCATATTTGTATCCAATAAGAACAATGAATAGAGTTTGCATAAAGCTGATTTTCAAGATAATTTTTAATTTCTTTTACGTTTCTGCTGCTATTTAAGCCTCATACAAAGATTTGCTAATTCTAATTCTCTTTCTCTTTATGAACTGATTGATTGGCACCTTTGTGCATCACATTCCCCTTATTTTCTGGTATATTCTACACTATTACATCCCAGAAATATTTGAGATGGCTTGGTCTGTAAACTCTTTTAAGGTCTACTGTCAAATACTGGATAGATGAACACAGAAATTTTTTTTTTTTTTCCCTGGCAGAATAGAATCATTCTTACACTATTTTTTCTAAGTAACTGAGGTGAACTGGTGGTAAAATGTTTAATGCAGTTATCTCTTTACCCATGTATCCGTTCTCATTCCCTCTGTGCTAATGAGCATTTGAACACACACGCACACACACACACACACATGCGAAAATTTGGGAAATCTGTGTGTCTGTATCTTTAAAGTGACATAGAACTGACTTTGCCATTTCTCATGTCTCTTCTCATGACTATATTATTGTCTTTGCTGAACTACGGTCATCTTTCTGAGATTATTTAAATCTTATCCAGTAGTCTTCTGTGAATCTCAGAACAAGTGTTCACTATAGTGCTATGTCTCTTTTTCTTTTATATTTGTTAGTATTTTAATTTTTATCTACATATAGAATGGAAGTGGTTATGTATTTAAACTGCCTAATATTAGTCTGATGCTATTCTTCATTTTAACAAAATAAATACAATAAGGAGAAGCTGTGTATAAATATGGGGTTTATATTGTTTATACTTGTGGGAGCTCTGTGCTGCATATATTATATATATGTGTGTGTGTATGTATATATATATATAAAAAAGAAAAGCTTTGCTTATAAGCCACTGTGCTATGTTTTGTGTAGCTCAGAAGAATGGATCTCTTCTCCTGCAAAGCAGCAGCAACAGCAAGTGCTACAAATGGCCCCTTCAGAACTTAATGGAACTCCACGAAAAAGAAAGGCGTAGACTGATCAAACTTGCTGAAAAAGCTTGGGAAAAGCTGTGTATTGAAAATGTGAATACATTCAGTTAAAGGAAATACTCATGTTGTATTACCGTTATTCTCAAGATTTTTATACTGATAGAAGATATAAATGTATTTCAGTTAGTAGTAAAAAAAGTTTAAGTATTTAACATTGATAGCCCAATTTTTGTATAGTTAATTTTCATTTCTAAAAGCTTTCAGAGTTTTTATGTTCCTGTGTGAAAAAAAGTTTAAAATATATTCTTTTTTATTTATGAAAAAAAGATCTTTTCAATAAAACTGCTTCGGTACAAAGCACTGACAATACAATCACTTGTATTGAATAGGTTGTATCATGAAATAAGATTTTAATTTTAAAAGCATCCCAAGGTGTCTTGAGGAAGATAGTCAAAGGTCATCTTTAGTGATCTGCATCACAAAGATTTTTGTGATGAACAGGGCAGAAAAGGACCAGGCATGATTAAAGATAAAATTTCTGCCACGGTCAGAACAAGCAGCTGGAAACAGACTTGATTGAAAGAAAAAGGGCAAGAGTAGGAAACTAAACTTGAGAAAGTATAAGACTATTAGTTGAAGCTAAAGAACATGGGAGTGTGTAAATAAAGAACATAGGAGACAGTGTTCAGGGTGTGGACATGTTGGTTCACATGTGCCTCAAAGAATTCCTGCCTCAGAGTGAATGTTGACACCAAATCTACTGATCTGTACTCTCAGCAACATGCATTTTATATACATATTCCTTTTCTGGAAAGGGACTTTAAACTTAAAAAGACATGGTGGCATCCTGCTGGAAGTTTCAGAATGTTGATCACTGGTGCACATCTCTCTGACAGTTCTAATAAAATGAAATTTCTCCAAATTAAGGGGAAATAAAGCAGTGCGATTTGTGGTGGAAGGTTCTCCAAAGTTTCATGTCTCAAAGATAGGCTAAGCTTCCCTTGAGGAAAATAAATATATTCAAGTATAACATGTAACACCAGCAAGAAACTAAACTAGCCCTGCCTCAGCCCTTTTTCCTGTTTTTTCTCTCTAAATATAGATATCAAGACTTGAACCAGTCAGCCATAATGAAGGGTTTGCCACATGATAATTTGTCCCACCACTCCAAGTTGATAGTGTGTCTCTTAAAAAAATTTATTTTAATTCTGAAGTCTGTCTTGGCCTCCAGTCTTGAATCTTGTTGGATTAAATACATATTCTAGCAGAAATGTTTCTTTTTGGAATTCACCTCTTGCTTTCGGTCATCAGTGTAGGCTCTACCAGCATCATGTGTGGTATGTCCCTGCTGGAAGAGGCAAACAGAAAATTAAGGATGGTTTCCAGGGTTGTGCAATAGCTATCAGAGATTTCAGGAAATTACACCAGGGAACTTTCAGGATTTTACAGCAGAGTGATGGCGAGGTATTAAAGTGCAAGTTACTGCTTTGCCACTGACTTTGTCATGACAACAGATTGGAGTTCTGAAGGTAAGTGTCAATTTTTTTCCTTTACCCACTCTTTACTCTGTAACAGAGCAGAGCAGGGACCTCAGCCTTGCTGGGCAGTGTGTGTTGGCCTCACTGATTTCATGAGGAGCTGGTGGAAATCCATGCAGGAAAACTGGGAGAAAGTGGTTGCGGTTCTGGTCTGGGCCTGCTTTTCGACTAGCACCCAGGGATGCAGAGACGGCCTCTCAGGTGAGTGGGGGTGGATACCCCATGTAACCCAGTGATTTAGGTTGGATGACAAGTCCTTTCTGCCAAACCACACTTGTGGTGTTACAGCCCCATCATCAGTACCATGGCTCTGACTCTACATCTTTACAATCCCAGTATCACCAGTACTTCTCTGCACATGTGTATCTCATCTGGGACTTCCTCTGCCTCCTCCTCAGCCAGAGCTCCAGTTCAGGGAAAGAGCAGTGAGAGGGGAGGAGGAAACCATGATGCCCAGGGGAGCAGAAGGAAGGCAGAGCAGCAAGCGAGGCAGGGAACCGCTGTAGGATGTTGCTACGTTACCCGCTGCATCAGCAGTCTGGATGAAAAACACACACATTCCAAATGTCCATTGAGACACCCTGGGAGACAATAGCGGTGTAATTACTGGAAGTTTTCTGCTGAAGCCTCCAGCGTAGGTGCATATTTGATTGTTAGCTTTATATTGCTGTTCTGAGCTCCATTTCAGCTAAGCCTTTAAAGGGATTTGCAGTCGCCATTGGTGAATGGTTCGTACTTCAGTTGGTCACAATGGGAAGAGAGGGAAGTTGCTTTTTAACAGCAAAGGTATCAATTGTTCTTAAAGACTTTGATGATAGTACATTGCTGGGGTTGTGGTAGTGTCATTTTGTGGATATTTAATAAAGCATTAGTAAGGAACTGTCTTTAAAATGTTATCTGCCTTCATGCACCAACATTTTCTCCCAATAAATTCTCTTCCCAAGTTACTTGGTTTAGGGTTTTTTGATATTTAGGGAACAAAGCCCATTAAAGTTACATTTCATGATCACACAGCAAGGCAACCATCACAGACCAGGTCTGCAGTAAAGCATAGGAGAAGCCTAAATCAGTTTTAACATTTTATTTTCTGAAAGTCCATTTGCTTGTTATCTAGGAGCTAGAACGTATCTTACTGATGGTATCAGTAAAATGCAGCTGTTCGCCTCCCTTTCTGCCTGTTGCTGGACAAGGTATAGGGATTTTGACATTTCTGCCACACCAGATTATCTCCCCACAGAAACAGGCATGATTTCAGGTTCATAAAAAGTATAGACGTGTACGTATATACACACACCAAGTTATAATGTACATGTGTACATATAGTTCCTCTATTATCCTATATTTCCATAAACAAGCTCTTCCACACCCAGAGGGACTGTGGAAAAATTCCAGGCGAGCTACTGTGTTGACTGGATGTGCTATAGCTGCTCACATCCCCTATCTCTGTGTGGCATGTCTTCTCTGCTGTGAAATGGTTCTAAGAGCAGAGCAGCCCCAGCTTTAGCACATAAAACTGACTTTAAAAAGGTGTGTATGTAAACTAATTGAATGCAATTGTATTTTAATTATATATATACCAGCCTATATATAATACTAAGGAAAAATCCCAGTTATTAGAGGAAAAAAATAGCACCTTCAGTTTGTAAATAAATTCCACAAATTTTACGATATATGTTAATGGGTTCTTAACAACTGTCACTAGTTTTTATAGGACTTAGTGTTTATGAGGGCTCTAAAGAAATCCCCACCCATTACTTTGTAGGTAATTATTTTACAGTAGCCTAGCTCTTAATGACTACGCTGTTTAGGTCCTGTTTGTATGCACGCCATCAGGCACACGTGGACTTTGCAAGTGAAATGGGCCACAAAGACCTTCCTTCAATTTGCCAGAATTGAAAATATTTTATACAACAGCAGAACTATGTGCTTCACAGTCTTACCTAGGAACAAATTAGGAAAGAATTTTTTTCATCTAATAACACAGTCCAAGAAGCTTTGCCTAAACTGTATAATGTTCACCCTTTTTAGCAAATGAATGTTACTTTCTAATTACTTAAGTAACATTTGGTGGGCTCTTATTTCTTATTATCCACTCCTTCTTTATCCCTCATCCTGTTACTTCGGTAAATGAATTAAACCATATCATGCAACAAATATTTCATTCAAGCCTAATTTCAAGAACAGAAAAATTACTTTATTTTCCCTCAGAGTACTTAAAAGTTTGGAAGAATGGTGAACCAACTAACTCACTGCAGCAACCATAGATTCATCATTTTTCACAAAAAAAAGGTAGATTAAAAAGTTACTGAATAAAATACTGAGCTCTTGAATTAAAAGTTGCTGCTACTTTGTTTAATGGAAAATGGGAATGACCCCAAAAAACCTAGAAGTTAACCTTCCCCAGTAAACAGCTAGTGAAAACAAATGTTTCATATTAAATACAGCTCCTGCTTTTAGCGTGTTCTTATGAACAACCTATAATAGAGAAATGAAATAGCAATATCATAAAGTTAGTAGCTAAAGCCTACCTTATAAGAAAAGGGAAAGGTGGACTGTCATGCTGTCATGCCTGTCTTTGTAACACTAAGGGTCTCTTAGCATGTGCATGCTCCCGTGTGCTGGTATAATACCAGCCTAAACTAACTGATTCAGAAGATACAGATTGAAGGTCCAGCTCTGCTCAGACTGGAAGAGCTGGTTGAGCAAGAGGAAGATTCATGACAGCCTGAGGAATTCGGTGAAAAGAATTCTTCCGAAACAATGGAGGAGGCCATTCTACAAGTTGCTCAAGAGTTTCTTTTCTTCAGCAGAGTCCCTGGGGCAATTCTAGGACAGAGAATGTCCTGTGAAGAGTGAGAAGGGATGGTTAGAAGTCCTCTTAATACTAAGGACTTCTGGCAGAAGCAGTCATGAGAGCAGATTTGGTAATGCATACCAGAGCTAACTTGGCAGCGATGGGAAGTCAAAGCAGAGCTGCTGCAGTGGAAGCCCACTGGGGGCTGGGTCATATGTGAGCAGCCTCACATGCTGAAATTGAGTCTGTGTCTGTTGCCAGTGGTTCTGGCAGATAAATAGGTTACAGAGAGCTGCCCTCAGTACAGCAACTTCATCTTGCATCATCGATCCATACCTGAACTGACATAAGGCATACAACATGGCTGGTTGAGTCTAACTTCTGCAGCAGCATGGTAAAAATGGGTACCAGTGAGATCAGTGAGTTCTGGTGTGTTGCTGTTGCACTGTGGTGTTGCACAGACATGTGTGAGCTTGCAACTAATCATGTCCTTCACTGGCACTTCAACCACCGTTCTGAAGTTTGTAAGTACATTCCAAGTGGAGAGCCTTTGGATGCCAAAGGCGGTTTGTTGACATGCAGAACTTGAAAGGAAAAAGTCCCTCTGAAAGTGGGTGGTCAGACTGAGACAGACTTACCCAGCTGCACTCTGGATGGAGATTATATCTACCTGCAGAACTCAGCCCACCTAGGAATCCACATCAGAGCATCCGACCTGTACAAGATCTAACCATTCTTGTCCTCTTCCTTACTCTGGAAACAAACACTAGCAGGCCAGCAGGAATGCTGGTGGAGCTCTGTTCTTGTCTCATGCTGCAGAAAGCCTTTACTTTTTCCTCTTAACTGTTACTGGAATAGGCTTGTGATGCTGGTAGAGCCTCCCTACCCTACTAATCTTTGCCACCCTCACGTGCCATGATATTTCAAAGATGAAAAGAGTCCTCAGAGAAGTCCGAATGGAGGAGTGTGTGGTAGGGAAGGTGGAAGTGTGGAAGCGATAAGAGCATAAGGAATTAGACATCACTGGCTTTGTAAATTTGTCTGAAGTTTCACATCTCCCAAAAGGAGACCTGAGAGTTTGTTAGGCCTTTGTTGCTGGATGCTTCCAAGACTGAAGCAGTTTAGGATTAGACATGAACCAGCCATGGAGGCCACTGACACGTGACTTGAGAGAGTGTCCCCCTGGAGACTCAGAAGTGTGAGAAGAGTTCCCTAAAAGTGGGTGCTGATGGCACAGGGAGGATGAGCAGAAAAACAGAAACTGCTGGAGTTCTCAAAAATAGAATACCAGGTAAGTATGCAAGGAGTAGCAGGAAAGCTGACCAGAGAGATGGACACATCTATCAACATCAGAGAGAGAGGTTTATGGCAGATTTATGGATGGCCTCACCAGTGCAAGTCCTAAAGCCTATTTCTGTTTCCACATTGACAGAGAGGCATGGATTCAGGATTCCAGTGAATATACATTACAAAGCCTCTTTGCAGTGGACTTGGCACTTAGGCCAAATACCCTGTTCCAAAAGATTTTATGGGCCGCTTTTCCTCACCATTGTGATCAGATAACTTTCTTGAGTTGCTGAAAGGTCACGGAAACAGAATTAACTTTAAAAAAAAGGTTTGGTGGTAGAATAAACTATTTTTCTTAGGGGGAAGAAAGCGCTCTGAATTTTTTAGATTTTGCATCATCCTTGTGTATTTTGTGGCTCCCAGACCCATCTAATTCCCAGTTACTCAGCCACCCACTGGATCACAGTGTGGGAATGTGTGTACTAGGCTATGCAGGCACAAGTCATTTTTGATGTTAATGTTTCCTAAGTGTTAGTATTTTCTAGAAAAATTACCAGGCTTGGATATACACAGATATACTTCATAGGTTTACATACAAAATGCTAAGTATTCTGGAGAGTAGTTGTTCCTTACATATTGGTACACTGATTCTTAAATGCCATAAATACATGTAAAATGTTTGTGTTTCATTTTTTTCCCTGAACTGCCCTACTTTCTCTTATCTTAGAATTGTAATATATACCACTTCTGGTGTTAAGAAAGATTGGAAACATTATTTTAACCAAATGTGTTGAAGTGCAAATAACAAGTGAACTTCTGAACTCTTGCATTCTCTGAAGATTTGGAGGGGTTTCTGCCAGGCTTGGAGAAAAGAGCTGAACATGGATGCTTTTGTTAGAATTTTGGCAAATAAATTTATCTGTAATTAGCATGGTTTATTCAGATTCCAGCTTATCGCTTCAAACTAGATTTCTCTTCAATAAGAGTTACTCAGTTTCTCTAATGAAGGTTTCCTGTATGAAAGAGGGTAATAGTGACCCTGTGTCAAACGCATGATAGCATTATCAAAATAGAGGAATTTGGGGTCAAAGAGTTTGCTGGTTAGCTCTGTTGCCAAGACTGACTGTTCCAGATCCTTATAAAGACATGCTGACACATCTTTGTGATGTGTCAAGGGCCTGATGATATGGAACATTTTCCATAACACCACTTCAAATGTGAGCCTTTCCTTTGTTGAAAAACTCTCCTGCATGCACAGAGATTGTATGTAAAAAATAATAATGACAAATATGCCATCTGGAGGAGGGGGGAGGGCGGGGGGAGGGAGCAAGAACTGGAAAGAAATTTGGGCTCTTTTTTGTGAGTTGGAAAAGCACAAAGCATTCAGTCTTCTGCATTAAAATGTATTTTTGGCAATACAGTTAGAACTTTAGAAATCAGAAAGTTTAATTGTTACCTTGTTCTCTCATTCTCAGTTTACAGATGTTTCAAAAATCACAGCTATCACTTTTAAGTCTGCTCTGTCTTTGGAATGCATTTGCCATATTTTGCATGGACACTAACTGTATATCTCCCTCCACTCTTTCCAGTTCTCCTGATTCCTGGGAAAGAGGGAAATTTGTGAGAACATTCCTCAGGTTTTAGGCAATGCCAGTTATTGCTCTTGGAACACTTTGACAAAGCAACTACACAGAGAGATACAGAAGTAGTCAAATCTTGTTCAAGTTTTCACTTAGGTGAAAAACTAATAATGCCATCTCAGAATCCATAACATCTAGAGATATTATCTGTATTATTTGCTCTGTCAGCTTACCTTATGAAAAACAACTGTCTTCTATATATACTATATATATTTATTAAAGATTGAGAAAGATTTCTGAGTAGTAAATGTAAGCTGCTTCTCAAAAGAAAAAGGAAAAGCAGAATCTTTAGTATGAAAAAAAAAGAGCTATCAGATTATCTTTGCCAAAGGTTCTGAAACTCTTTGAAGATTAAATGCTTGGATGTCACTTCTTAAGATTTTTTTTTTCCTTCCTAAAATTCTGGTTAAGTCAGCTGCTATAAATTTCTCTAGGATAGAAAATAAAGATCATTAAATAGGATTCATTCCTGTAGGCAGAGGAGCAGTAAACTTCTGTGGAAGCTGCTGGCTATTTTGTACTGGACATCAAGCCAGTGATTTCCACCCTGAGAACACAACGTTGTGGCTCTTTCAGTATCCATTTGTGTACGTGATGGCGATGGCAAGTAAATTTGATCTGCTTGTCACTGACTGTTAGAGCTGCCAAATCTGACTTGTTTGGATGGTATGAATGTCATTTAGTAACCTGCACTCTAAGTTTTAATAACCAAATGCTTTCTCCCTTTGTTTAAAATACCAGAAAAAGATCCAAGGCTTCAATAATGACTAGGAAGCAGCTGCAGATGGGTCTTACGTTTTTTAACATTCTGATCCTCTACTGCACTGGATAGAAGTCTTACTCATAGGCAGAAGCCATCATTAATTTAAATGTGTACAATTTCGAATGCTCCAAACGTCTGTATTTGCAGCAGCAGCAGGAGCCTGCAGAGGCCCCTCACCTTCAAAAGGCCCAAGACAACCTTGTCCTTAACAGCAGTGAGGTTTTGCTGTCAGTGTAAAATGTTTTGTAACCACTTTTTGCTAGCTGAAAAACAGGACCAGACCCTAGAGACAGTCTGTAGAAAAGGATTGATTTGTTCCCACCCCTGGATGTGCATCCAACCTATGTTGCAATGTTTGGCTGTTGACTTCAGCTTTTCTTTTTTTTGCTTTTTGCTTTTTTTTTTGTCGTTGTTTTTGCCTTTTTTTTTTTTTTTTGGTAACTGCCTGGAAACAAAAGAGTATATCCATGCAAAGGATCTAGGCTTGAATTTTAAGCTAGCTCCTCACACTTAAATCACTAAAGCCTGGAAAAAATTATCAACACTTAATGTGTCTCAGAAGCAAGTCACCAAGAAATGAGTCAAGCATGAAGTGCTGTCTGTAGGTTTAGGGGGTGACTGAAATGCAAATACCCAGTTACCACAGACACAATTGAGGGGAAAGAAGGGAAGAGTCTCACACCAGTAACTCAATCCAGATATATGACCGTTACCACAGAAAGCTTACACACAAGGAAAATGAAATAAAGTAATTGTAAAGCAAGGTTGATAAAAGAGTGAAGAACTATGACTCCATAACTGGATAAAGAATCTAAAAATAAATAAATTAAAGTCATTGTTGCCTTTCAATATGCCACATAGCAAACAGTGCTTTAAGGTAATCTGTCTTGCCAACTCCAGACAGCAACTCCAGAGGACTGCCTGAAAGTTGGAAGCAGTTGGATAAAGACAGTGAATTACTGCTAAGCTCAAACAGTTTAAAAAAAAAAAAAAAATCAGGAGACTGGCTTAAAAGTCACATATGAAAATGATACCATTATATGTACCTTCCTTTTTGTTTCTGAGTCTGTAGGATGGGTTTGAGTCAAATTTTCAAATTGCTCTCTGCAGAGGAATGCCAGAACTAACTTTCTCTTGCAATACAATCTGAAGTGCTCAAATCATGCTGGAATTCCAGGAACTGGAACTTAAATGAAAAAGCAAAATGCAGATGCTGCAATACTAAAAAAAATGTAAGGACAAATGAAGCACAGTAGGTAGAGAATTTATTTTTTCTGCCTCAACTTTTAAAGAGAACACTGATGTAACAAGATACATCCCGTAATCTAACAATGGTAAGTCATTCCTTCTCCATCGAGACTTCGCTGTTGTTACTTGTAAAGTCCATTGAACTGAGCAGACCTCTCTAGGAATAAAGGTCTTGGGAGCATTCCCATTTTTTCAAGGGAAAAAGGACAACTCATGCATGAGGCAGTGAAGTTTTTGCTGTCTCAGGATACACTCAGTGAAATTGTTCTTTGTGAGTTATCTAAATCTCTCCAGTTATACACAGCTGATATTCCTAGACATTTGGCCTAATGTTTCTGCTCTGGATATGGATGTCTTCTCTGTAAAGGAGAACTGTCCCCATAATTCGTGCTAATCTTCTGCAGTACACTATTTGCAATGAAATTACAGTGTAATAATTTGGAGTGATTTCCCTGACTTGCAATTAGGAAATGTCCTACTGTGCTTCAGGCAATTTGTTTTCCCCTAGCGCAGTTTAAAAATACGTCTACAGTCACAGCTTCTGTGATATTACTTCTCTATCAATGTCAAACTTCAGGGAACAGTAGGAATGAACTGGTGTGATTTACTAATTGAATGTCGGCCTTCAAGTGGCCTATTGTTGGTAACGTTGGAAAACTGTTCAAACTGATTGTGTAGAATGGCAAGCAGAAAGGCAGCTTCTTGCAGTAAAGATTGTCCTATTTCTCCAAAATCAAAACTGAAAAGAGTAAAACAGTAGCCAATGTATTTCTAAGCAGCAATGACAAATACAAGCTTTTTATTTCTTTCAGAAAGAGAAACATGAAGCAAAAGAAAAGACCAAAAACCCCCTGCTCATCTTCTGCTTTCTTCCCACTCCCTCAGCCTCCATCCTAACCTCAGCTTCCCTACAACACTTAGCGTGGGTGCTGTTTTTACTGGAATACAGGGATTCTCATCTGGCACAGTTTAACCACTTCTCAAATTAAAATAGGCTATCTCAGCATAGGCACAAAACCCACACCTGTATCTACAGACCTTTTTCTGGCTTTAACACTGTTGGTGTAACTGGAGTGGCAAAATTCCCTGTAGAGACCAGGCCTCGGCACAAAGCTTGAGGCTGTGTAACACTGAAGACAGCAGAGCTCTGATTTTGTTCATATTCCCTAGCATTGCTGACAGGTACCTAGAAAACAACAGGATTCCTTCCTTAATCATTTCTCATCCTAGAGCAGTGTTGTTCTGTAAATTGCTAAAGGGAAGAGAAAGAAAAGCCCAACACCACCATAAGCAGAGAGTACTAACAATTCCTGACAGAGTTCATCCTAAAGTTTAGATTTAACTGTCATTAAAAAAATGTTTTAAATGATGTTCTACAAGCCTGAAATTCTGTGCTTGTTGAAGTATAAGAAAATGCTGTAAATAATGCCAGATGCCCTGAATTGAGTCCATGACTGAGTTCATTCTTGAACACATGCTCCTATACATAAATTCTTCGTATCTTATGTTCACTGAAGCAAATTCTAAAACCGTGAGTTCATTTTACCGCTACTGCATACAGTCTTGTCCAGTGGAAGTATTACTGTCATTTGATCCACCAGTTCTCAGTCCATCACACAGGAGACACACCAGCAATGTTCATCTTTGACTTCTTCTCCCCCAACCATCATCCCTGTAGCCACTGCTCTCCCAAGACAATGTAAAACCACACCCTCTTTTGGCAACAGATATTTCCTTTGAACAATGAAAGACAAATTAAAGAGGATACAATTTTGTGGCTGACCAAGAACACTCGTCTGTACAGCCTGCAGCAGGAAGGATGCTGCAGTGTAAGATGTGTCTGAAAGAATCAGAGGAAATGGTGTCACCATCGTCACCAGGAGGTTTTGATCTCAGATGGGAAAAAGGAAATTCAAGACTAATCTGGACTCATCTCACAGGTAACTTAAGGATACTGCTGAAATCTCCAGAATGTTCTAAATTCTAAGTATTTACCGATGTATATAAACACTCACTTAACTGAAGGATATTATGTTACAGAATGGAGATATCATGGTGAGTGAATTTAAATACATATTTAAATACTCCTCACTGTCTAACAATTGTAATTAACTACATGGCTATTGCTCATTAGGAGGCATGTATTTAAACTTACCCAGTTCCTCCCAGTACTGGAAAGAAACAATCAGCAAGGCCATTGTCTACGGAAAACACTTCTGTACTTCCCTGTACTCCATGGACTTTGCTGCCCAAGTAATGGAATTACTTTAAACCAGCATGTCTGAAGAACAGAATATTTGGTGTTTTTAAATAAACTGTTGGTTCTTGCCTGAGATTTTCAAGACAAGGTGGCAGAATGAGGCAGAAAATGCACAGAGATGGTATCTAGTGATGTTATCCAGCAGAGGTTTTATTGAAACAAATCTTGGGTGCTTAACCCCTAGTTTTCACAGAGGTGAGGACTGTTAATTACCATCGACATTGGTGGGAGTGAAGTACTTACCTACTTTGAGGATGTTGCCCTCGGCTCATTTAGATTGTCTTGCTGATCAAACCAGAGCACTGCTATCACCAGCTTATTTATTTGCAGCCCTGAGAAACCCAATACACATGGTTTGCACAGTTTGATTAATACACGGTTGGATACACAATTAGGATACAATGCAAAACATTTATCAAGAATAATTTCTTGAAAAATCTGTAGAATAAACACAGGTAATTATTAAGGAAACGTTTTTGAATGCAAAATAGATAAGAATCAGAAGAAATGTAGAGAAGGTTTCCTTCATTTTCTTCATTGGGAAATAAGTAGGCCAGGAGTTATTTTTTCCAAGGAAGCAAGACTGATGTTGTGAATCACAGTATTAGGTCTTACCAACATAAAGGATTTCCACCTCTTGTCTTCAGGAACAACTTCTTATTTTAATTTTAAGTGGACTGCCTGCATTTTTAGTAAATTTCTTTAAATAAACCAACATCAATTATGCCTAAAACAAGATTATAATGTCTGCACAGAAACTTGCACCTCTTATAGTTAGACTCACATAACTTTCTTGCTTAGTTCAAACTTCAGGAACTTCAGCAAGAGACTGACTGGATAAACTGATGAACAAGGAATTCAAGCTTCAAAATCATGTGATTTTCTATCAAGAGCAATGTAATTGTTTAAAAATCTGCTGACAGCTTTGTCTCAAACATTGTAAAGCCCTGTGCTACTCCTTTGCAGTCCATTCCAGCTCATCTCTAAAGTATCATGAAAGCTGAAATCTGTCACTTTCAATCAAAGAGCAGCACGCTGAGAAGGGCAGTGCACGCTGTGAAACTCTGGAGGCTGCCCTGTGCTGGAGGTAAGGACTGGAGAGTAATTAATGCCCTCGAGTTTATTCTTTATTCTGAAATATTGCACTACCATCAATAGTGAAATATCAAAACAAGTATGACAATTCTTCATTTCATAAGAAGCAAAATTCAAATAAACTCTTTACAGCAAGGGTAAACGGTGCATACAGTTTCAGGCTCAGCCTTTTAAACATGTTTTGGCAATTTGCCTGCAAGTTTTTGAAGAGCTTGTGCACCGGTAGCAACTGTAGTTTTGTACGAACAATCTTTGTCCTACTGTACGTGCAGGTTAGAGAAGCAGTAGCTCTGGAAAGAACAAAAGAACACTGTGCATCTTCTCCCTTGAAGTCACCTGGCAATTTCACCAAATCAAAGATAAGCAGACACAAAAGAAGCCTCTTCTCCCTATCTTCTCTACCTTCCCACCAACATCCCATCTGCCAAGAAATGCCAGTCTACTCTGATTTTATTCCAGTACTCATTAACTTCTTCCACCTTTGCACATGTGTCAGCCAGCCTCGGGCTTTTCACTGAAAGATCTTGTGGAGCAATAAAATGTTTTCTTCTGATTGTCAACCCGTATTGGATGTCCAGGCTTGCTGTGCTCAGAAAACACAGTGTGGTAACAGTGGGTGATAAGTCAGTCGGTCCTCTTACATTATATAATAAGTAATATAAGAGAGCACTTAATTTCTGTTTGGGAGGAGTGTAGACCTTAACCCCACTCTTTTTTGAGGTGTCACAACCATTCAGTATAAAGTAGATAAGATGTTCCACAAGTGTGGCATACTTGTGGTTACCAGGCTCCAGCACTCAGGCAGATCACTCTTCCAGGTGAATAACGTGTCTTGAACTTTGCTGTTCCACCTTGAGAAGATGCAGTGGTGTGCTGAGAGCTGCTCCCAGCTTTGTTTCTTTTGTTCTCCGGCCAAAACCATACCTGTGACAATAAAGAGCATCAGTTTCAACACGAACACTTGATGCATGCCACAGCTAGGCAATGTTTGGGCTCTTCGTAACACACCGATTTGTTTTTCTGTTTAAATAAATAAAATCAGTACAAATGTTTTTCCCCAAATACTAAATAACACCAGGGAAGAAAGGCTGGAGTTGCCAGGTTGCCAACCCACGCACTGAAACATTCCCAACACCACACTGTAAGTGCCTAGATAGGCAAACACAGCACTTCAGTAAGGAGATGTGGCCAAGCACTGGTCAGAACCACACGGGCTATTTCTCTGTGTACTCCAGAGCTCCTAGAATGGTCTCTGCTATGGACCTTTCATCGGGAAATTAACAAAATCCTTGTGGTTGTGTAACTGTTATGGCCCTCCAAGGAGGCTCTCCAGTAAAGAGAAAACCGAAATACTCTGCTCTCCCTTCTCTCATTTGTTTATTGATTCATCCCTGACTAGTGCTTGGATTTTTGATCTAACTTAACGTGCTTATAAATAGTAATTTTATTGACATCTGTTACTTACTTTTCATTCAGTCATTAATATTCTTTAAACATTCACAGCTAAATATGTGTCTGGCAGACCTTAGTGAGGTGATTACACTTAAAAATTTAGAAATTGAAACCTGTCTCTTGCGATGGGTAACAATTTTTTTAAAGATATTGTGAACAAAGCTCACACTCTGATCAGAGAGTGGAAAAGTTGCAAAACACCCATCCTAGACTCAAAGTGGAATTCCTATGTTAATGTTAAGATTACTACATAATGACATATAGGCCAAGTGAATGGGACAGGGCTGTACCATGTCCCTGCAAAACAGTATTCAAACTCCTCATTCCCCATAGAGCACTTTTCCTGGTATATCCAAGCCAGTGTGCGTCATACATCTCCATCCAAGCTTTCCTCTTTTAGCCTGGAGTTTCCTACAGCTTCCTTTCAAACTTTTCTTTGTTCCCTAATACAAGTTTCATCTTTCCAGAGGGACATTGTGACCTGCTTTGACTCATGGACAGCGTTAATACAACACCAAATGTAAACCCAGACTACTCACAGCTGTAGGCCGGCTCCTCACATCTGACGGCTGGTGAGAAGTACCTGAAAGACCTCCTGTGCCACAGACAATATTTCCTGATGAGAGAGACGTTTTTATTAAAGAGAAGCATCAAGGCAGTACAAACATCTCTCTGAAAACCATTCACTGCAGGTTATTTGGGCAATGCTTTGAGGCAGTTGAACCTGAAGAAAAGGAACCCAGAATTCACAAAGCAATTTGTTGCTGAAATCTACAGAAAAAAAAAAAAAAGCTGATTGATAAGAGAGGTAAATTGCAGAGGAAAAACATTTCCACCCCATGCACCACACCACCAGAGACATATTTCTCTCTTGGAGTTCTGCAGCGAATACTCTGGTAATATTTTTGCTATTTATTCTTTCCACCTGCTCTGTGCACTTTTCTCTCTCTGGCAGGCCCTTGCACATGGCCCTTGTTTCCCCATCATTATCCTGTCATGAAGTATAAAAGTGTGGTTGATCTTGGTGCTGGAAACACAGCCAGACAGCTCAGTAAAGAAAAAAGAACTTTAAAACATTTCAAAGGATTTATGGACTCACGTTGCTGAACTCTGTCTCCCAAGGATGTGTGTACTGAGCTCGCCAGTCACTGAAGCTCTCCTCGCTGCACTCACAGACTACATGCTCCATTTGTAGGGAGGGGTGGAGGGATGCTTACCATGTACTGTAAGAATCATCTGCCTTGGGATTTCTGTGAATTTTAGAGATGAGAGGACATAGCACAGAAATACAAAACGTGAACATTTCTGTCTCCTTGAGAACACAATTAACCCTCATACTTACACTGTGAAATAAAACTGGTTACACCCACAGAAAAAATGCAGCCATGCACAGAGCTTGGACCACATCTTCAGCATGCACCTGAGCTGAAGATTCTCCTGGAAAAGCCCAGTTTCTGTACTGGTTACTGTTGAATCAGCTGACTTTGTAGGCCCAGTGTGAATATCAGACGAGCTGAGGTCAGCTCTATGCATCTGCCCAAGTTCATCCATTTCTATTCAGCTCAATAGTTCTAACCCAAGTCATCCTCTGCTGATACTCCTTACTGAGCCATCATGAGGCTGTGCTAAAACTTCACTCTCTGCAGCAGCACTTGTATGCAGGTTCCCACAGATCTCTAGTTTCAGGGAGAAGATGGTGAGGGTTCCTGCAGGATTTTTTTTTCCATTGTTACGGTTTATTTTAAATGAAACAAACTCCAAAATGCACTGTGCTTTGCAGGGGAAGAAGTCTTACATAGCCTTTTAAAGAAATGGCAGCCAATGCTGTCAAAGCCTTGTTTCACAATATTTACAAAGTAGTTGATATGGACAGTAAAGGGACAACTATATATCAGAAATCAGGAAGGATTTTCTTATGTAGCTCTTGAGTGAACAAACATTGATGGAATCCTGAAGCTGTAGGAAGCTCCTGACTCATTATCTGTCATATCCATGGGGTAAGCAGGGGCTCTAACAACTCTCCTTCTAATGGTATCCCCATGTTACGTTTGGTCAGGCAACCGACTCCGAGGTTCAGAGGTAAGCAGGGTGGCCTCATGGCAAAGCAGGTAACATCTGCTTCGTCCTCCTTCACCAAATACAAGCTCAGTGTTTAGCACATGGAAATACACTGTTGTTTCATGCTCATTTTGTTTAAATCAGTCTATTAATTTTTGTACTATGCAGTCATTCTCAAGACAGGCATGATCTCAGTCTTTCATTATTTAATGACTTTCCCTTTGTGGGACAACGTACAGTTCTTCCATGTTGCTCATCACTTTTGGAAGAAAACCAACTCTATGAGTTCCTTGGCTGAGTGAGGAGGGGAAAAAGGAAGAAAAAGCCTTCTTCATTGCTTTTTAGGGACTGAACTCTAGTCTTGCTTTCTACAGGCTTGGGGAACTCCAGAAAATTTCTGCCAGCACAAATAATGAAACCTGAATTACATGCTTCTGTGAATGCAAAGAGTGGCACAGGAAATTGTTTAACCCTAGAGAAGGTTAAAGCATAATTTCTCAAGACAGTGAGGTGTTATCCTCTTCAGAACATCTGCAGAGCATTAGAAGGGTTTCAAGTGAAATGGGACAGATTGAAGCAACATCTCATCTTTTTCCATTGCTATTTATCACCAGTGAAGTGTTCCTATGCATCTGTAATGGCACACATTTCTCTTGGGGACAGGAAGCTTTGGTGTATATTTCCCATGAAACAGTTCCTAAAAACCAGTCTGAATGCATCATTTTGACATCAGCATTTTAAGTTTCTTTCCCTGCAGGCTCGGAGGCAGAGCGAAGTTGTTGGGTGAGACTCACAGTAAGGCTGGCAGATGAAATTTGCCTGTTTCAGCAGGCTGGGGCAAGTGATGAGGTCAGCAGGCTGCTGCCTACAGCAGAAGGAAGAGCCCTGCCCTGCTGCTGGCTCTGCCTGCATGTGAGACCTAGGAAAGCCTGAGCAGCTGCTGTCGGCCATGGGAGGCCTTGGGAGTGCACGAGCAGGGTTGGGGCTGGCCAGGCTCAGCAGGAGCAGCAGGCACGGCTCCCAGATCTCCCACCCAAACTCTTCTCCACCCAAACATTGCTCTCTCTCTTCCCCTCCTTCCCACTCATGGGAGCCGCCTGCCCTGGCCCAGCCTCGATGCTTTCTTTGTTCAGTGTCGCTTCAGCCCGAAAATCCAACTCACAAAAGAGCAGGAGCTGAGGAGGATAGAGGGACATCCCTGTGGTACTGATCTCGGTGGGTCGGCTTCATATGGGCAGGCCACTCAGTCAAGGTGCTTGAGTAGGATTTTAACAACCAGGTGAAGCTGAACGCCCATTTCTCTCTCTGCCCAGTGAGCACCTCTCCTTACGAATAAAGGCTTATTCTACACCTCTTGCTGAGGTAGCCGCCAGCCCCCTTCCCATGACAGCGGGTGCAGTGAGCCACGAAGGGAACGCTGACCACGTCATGGCACCGGTGTCAGGCAGGATGGCAGGGCTGCCACAGGGCAGCGAACCTGCACACACCGGGAGCTCACCACGTCTGCACCGGCCGCACCTCAAGAACCCAGTACCCCCTTCCCCGCAGTTCGCGGGCTGCCCTCTGCCCCAGGAACCCGGGTCCCCGGGGGCAGGGGGCTCTTCCCCAGCGGCCCGTCCCCCTCCTCCCATCGGCTTCCCAGTGGGAAAATCTGGTTCGGGGGCTGTCGCCGGCCAGCTCGGGCAGGGGCCGGGAGCGGGGGCTGCCCCGAGGGGTCCCTCTGATGGCGGCCGGGCGCCACATGGGGCCGGGGGCTGCCCCACCGCTCCTGCCCGGCCGGAGCGAGGCGGGGGGCCGGGGCCGGGGCGGCCGAGCGGATAGAGGGGAGCGGCGCCTTGGCCGGAGGGGCGTGCGGAGCCGCCGTGGAGGGCGGAAAGGGGTGGGGGGATTTGCGTCAGTGAGGGAGCTGGGAGCAGGCGAGGGCGGGCGGGACGGCCGGAGGGACAGACGGACGGAGAGAGCCCGCGGAGAGGCACCGGCCCGCCGCGCTCGCCCACCGCCGCTGCTGCTCGTCGCCCTATGGAGCTGTGCCCGGGGCCCGCGCCGCCCTCGGGATGGGCGCTGCCGCTCCTGCTCGCCCTGGGCGCCGCCGGGCTCAGCCACGGCACCCCGCACCTGCCGTACTCCCGGCCGGGCTCCCGCAGCAAGTGAGTACCGCCCGCCCCGGGGCGCGCTGCGGGACCCGCCGGGCCGGGCGGGCTGCGGGCCCGGGGTGCCTGACCCACACTGTGCTTCTCCCCCAGGAACTGGTGCGCCTACATAGTGAACAAGAACGTGAGCTGCTCGGTGCTGGACGGGACGGAGAGCTACGTCCAGGCCCAGTACAAATGCGCCTGGAACCAGTTCCCCTGCGAGCCCACCTTGGTGTAAGTAGCGCAGAGGGGACCTGGGCAGGGACAGCGCTCGGCCACCCACTGCCGAGCCCCGGCGGGGAAGCGGCGCTCGGGTGGTTCCCGGCACCCCGAAAAGCGCAGGGCCGGGGCAGGGGGCGCGGACCGCCTCTGGTCCCCTGCGTGCCCCTAACAAACGCTCGCTCATTGCGGGCATCAGGCTGCTGGAGCTAACTGGAGCCAGATTGAGTCGCTGGTCCGTGGAGCCGAGAGGGAGCTGCGCTGGCACACCTCGTCGGCACGGAGAGGCGTGCAGGCGGGCGGAAAGCACGCGGGCTGCTTTCCATGGGCACCAGGACCGCACCTATGCGCTGCTGGGAGCGCACCTGGGCCGGAGCTGCCAGCGAACAGCCGCGCTCAAAACCGGTTTTATGGCTGCTCCGTGTTGCTGGATCGGCGCGTAAAGGGAGAGCCAGGAACGTGAGCCAGCACCTTTACAGTCTGTGTATCCCTGACTGTTATCCAGCAAGGGGAGCAGCCAGTGCAGAGATTTTTACGGGGGTAATATAAAGTTGCTTGTTTGACTTTAATCTTCGTGAGTGTGACTACGTGGTGATCCCTGGAGTGGCCACCTAGGGCAAGGTGTGCTGCAGCAGGTACAGCAGGCATCAGGGAACAGATGGGTCTCACTCACCTGATGGCTAATCGCAGGCAAATCTTTCCTCACTTTTCCGCTTGAAAAGCAGTAATATTTACACATTTCTATTTGAAAGCACTAAGCGATACACACTCTGTGAAACCATTTCAGCATCGCCAGGAAGTCATTGAAAAGACACCAATAGATTTTCATAGGCTCAGACTTGGGCTGAGGTGATGATGAAGATTGTTTTACGATAAAGCTGCAGTAACTAGTTTTTATTTTAACATGAGACAGTGAGGATGAGACAGATACTACTAGATCCTGGTTGTTACTGAAATAGAACTTCAGACACTGATGGCGCTGCCACCCTGGGGCCCATGACAATAGGTGTTGGGTGTTAGGCATTCAAATGGGCTGCTTTCTGTTTGTTTGGGTTGTTATTTTTGTTTAAAAACCCAGCTTTTCTGTCTATAAACACTAGAATTTGAGGGAAAAAAACAAAGACAGAAGACAGCTGAGTAACACTGTCTTGTGTAACTTCCCTGGTTTCTCTTTGGAGTCTTGAACTGGCGATTTTGGACTTCTGACTGAGTTTATGGATGTGTAATGGGGTGTGCCCTCTATCCTGAGAAGCCTCTGTAGTGGAGATACAGAGGCATGAGGAGGAGTTGAAACTGAGCTCTTTAAACACATAAATCACCAAGCATTAAGATAAAGAGTTTCAGAGGCGGTGAATTAGGAGTTTCATGGACTATCTGCTAGTAGATAGAGAAGAAAGTGCAAAGGCATTGCTTCTAGCTCAGGAAATTCCTGCACTGAGAGTGTGAGATTGTTGGCAGGAGTAAGAAGGGGTAGCCCAGCTTGAGCAGGGGGCTGGACTGCACGACCTCCCGAAGTCCCATCCCTTCCAGATTTCTCTGTGGTTCTCTGAAATGACATTGTCTGTCCTTGTGCTTCTAAACATCTGGAGTTGGCTGCTGTCAGAGAGAGAATACGGGGCTGAACAGACATTTGGTCTCACCATCCGTGTTCAGTCTCATGGGGTTTTTTTGTTCTTTTGAGAATGGAATTAGATACTTATCATAAGACTTTGTTTCCTCTGTTTGACTTTCTCTGGTGAACATCCCTGTTGTTTTCTTCATAACGATAATGGCAACTGCAAAACAATTCTTTTTTCTTAACATAAAATATTCCTTATTCTTACCATAAAATATTTTTCTCCTTGCACAGCACCAGCTGATTAACACCAAGAGAAGGTGGAATATAAAAAATCTTGACATTTTATTGTGTTCAAAACTGTTTATAGGTTGTCATTTTATTTTTGTGTCTGTTGCATATACACTGTCTCTTAGTGGCAGGGTAAGAAAGGTGCTAATCCAAAAAGTCTGAAAACTTGCCTCAAATCCTGCAAACCCCTAACTTGATTCCTGTGATAAATATTGTTTAATTCAGTAGTAGCAGTCTGAATGACAAAATATGTTTATATATGTTTGCTAGCTAATGTTCACAAAAATAGGATAGGAAAGAGGTATAAAACAACAAAGAAATGACTGTGAAGACTTTGTGGAAATTATTTTCTTTTTTTCTACTTTATACACTCGAACAGAGAACTTAAAATGAACTGAATAGCAGATATTCATGGGAATAAAGTACAGTCCCTGTATAGTCTCTTCTTGATAGCCATGGTTTATCTAAGAGCTCATTCAGCTGCAGACAGTGGGGACAGTGAGATCCAAATCAAACAAAGAGTTCCTTAACTGTATCATGGATGTGTGTGTTTTATTAGTACTTAAGTACTATTAGGTCTAATTTTTAATCAGTCAGTGGATTTAGTGTTGGTTTATATTAGTGTAAGACTAGATTTAAAGAGCCCTTCTAGTGTTTAGGTACAGTCTAGGCTATGCATAACAATTACGTAGATTGCAGTGTATAGGGGAGCATTTCACTGCCTTAAACTCACAGTGTACTCCTGAATTCCATGTGTTCTTTACAGACAAGAGAGTGTGTGTTGCATATGTGGATTATAGTCAGCCCTGATTTGCCCTTGAATTTTTTGTTTTAGGAATAGAAAGCTCTGGTGATTAAGCCTAAAATTATATGCATGCATGAACCCTTTTTATCTACCCTTTAGGCACATTAAAATATAATTTGTCTGAAGACAAAAACCCCAAAGCCCCCTGTTGGAATGACTACACTTCTAGGATTGTTAACTGTAAATTCACTTTGGCTGCAGGGTGATTTTCCTGAAAGGTTAAGTTGAAATTCAGGAAATTATTACACTTCATTGTTTAACTGTTTTATAAGTACTTGGGCTCGATAGTGCATTTCCTTGCTGAAAAGTTGGTGAATGCTTTGGCTGATTAAGGTGTCAGGGATGAATGTGAGTTGAAGTGTGGCTGCTTAAGAGATAGGAGGAGAGAGAGTAGAAAGAAAGAGCAGAAATGCCCTTTGAAGTGTGTTCCCTTTGAAGTGTGGGGGGCTCCTGATTTATTTTTCTTAATACTGTGACTAGCAAAGGAAGGAGGAACTTTGTTATTAGTGAGTCATTGGGCTGAAAGGTACAAAAATATTAGTGTTTATACTCACTAAAAAGAACTTGGATGTTTTGAAATTTGATGTTGCTTCGTAAATAACTGACCCCTCACCGCTTCTTTTGTCGTAAATTTCCATTCCTAGCTTTCTTATGAATGGTTTGGTAACTTAATTAGCAATAATAGCAATTTGTAACTAGCAGCATTATCTAAAAGAAAAAAACATGTTGCCTTTCTGGTTAGATCCTACACACTCTTTAGGGTTGTGACTTGATTGGGACATCCTCTGGTCACTATACTCAGTTCAGGGTAGGATGTTGCCACAGCAGTTTTTTGTTTTGCCTCTTGTTCTGTAGAGCATGTGGGTACACCTGGCTGTCCCAGAGATGCACCAGTTTATGGCCCAGCACTTTTGGGAAAAGCTGCTTTCACTAGTAAGGTTTTGATTTTAAAGTCTGAAGTGGCTGAATGTTTTCTGGGTTTCTGTCTTTGCTACAGGACTGCTAGCGGGACTTCTCCCTACGAGGTAGTAAATCAAATAGCAAAAATTTAGATTGGTGAGGACCTCTGGAGGTCATGCAATCTCCTCATAGCCCCCAGCTAACAGCAGAACCAGCTTCAAAGTTAGATGAGGTTGCTCAGGGACTTGAAGAAAGGAGTTTTTTATCAGATCTCCTAATTCATGTACCAGCCCACAGTAATTATGCTCATGTGAATAAAGATATTTGTGTGCACAAGTCAGGTCATCTGTCCTTAGCTTGTGAGGAGTGAATTTCATGATTTAGTGTAAGCTTCTCATTTTAACACTAATGATACATGTATACTAAGCAAACCCATTATTTAATTTAGAAAATGGCCAAGAAAATGATGAATGAATCAATAGCTAAAATAACAAGCCTATCCAAATCTCTCATTGAGCAATATTTTCCAACTTCTTGTCATTTTATACTTTCAGATGATAATAAATAAGCCCAGTGCCAAACTAATCACTACTTTATTCATGGCCTAGAAAAAGATTCAAAGCACAAGACTGTAATAACTTTAGAGAATGTTACTGTGAGTTTTCTGCATTCATAAATATCAGAACAGATTACTACTTATGAGTAAAACACTGTGTCTAGTAAGCAGCGTTCAGCATTTATTAACAATATATTATTGGGTAAAAGTAGAAATTTTGTAACTGAAAACCCTCATATGAGACCTCCAGTTCAAGTTGAATGTCTTCATCCATCTGGCAACCTCAGAACGACTTGGGTGGAGCACATCAGCCCCAGTCTAGGAATATGTAGAAAATCCCCATGTAATTTTCAACCTTCTAACAGTCCCAAAGTAGTTTTCTCTGAGACTGTTCTGTTGCTAGAAATTAAGCATGCAGATCAGTGGCAGAGTGCTCAGCACCAGGCAGGATCAAACCTCAGATATACAAGTCAGCACAGACTGAGCCTGTGTTTGCCACTGGCCTCCAGCAGTATCTATCTCATAAGAAAAACTTCCAGGATGCACAAAAACTTGAAGGGAAAGCGAGAG
This sequence comes from Oreocharis arfaki, assembly GCA_013398015.1. Classification (NCBI taxonomy): domain Eukaryota; kingdom Metazoa; phylum Chordata; class Aves; order Passeriformes; family Paramythiidae; genus Oreocharis; species Oreocharis arfaki. The sequence goes on along the minus strand of VZRR01007357.1, from coordinate 78,967 downwards.
CTGTTTAATGTTTCCCCCTCCAAGTATCTATAAAGGTCTTCAGGACTTTCTTTCCAGCTCTGTGCATTTTGTATGAAGCAGAATCTCTTTGTACAGGCTCCAGCTAGCTGACTACATAGGAAGGTTAGCCTAGGGGCTTGTGCATTGAAAACAGTAAGGAAACTTAAAAAACGTCAGTCTCCTGGAGTGCTTGTTTGAAAATCTTTGAGATCCTGCTGGGTGTGGTAAGTTTTCCTGGCTGCCTCCCCAAGCCTGAAATTGTGCATCTCTGTCTTCACGCACTGAACGCAGCAGAGACTTTCTTCTCTGTGAACTGGACAGGGAGTTTTCATTTCACACATCATTTGAGTTTATTGCAATAATGTAAAAAAAAAAAAATCCCACACTACTCCTCACTTCACATTAATGTAAATACTTGGAGTTTCATGCTTTCCCAGTTTGAGAAATGTGTGACCTGGAGGCCTGGGGCCTCTTATGTTAAGCACCAAACTGTTGCCAAAGAAATAAATTTTTATCTTCAGTGAGCTGCTGACCCATTTTGGTGTATTTCATCATAAATCACCCAAATAACCAAAGAACATTCTGTACATAGACAGTGGGCAGTGCCATTTTTACACATTGGGGATATTACTACACCCATCTGACTTCAGTTTTGCATTCGCATCTCTCCTTTCCTTTCCCTTCTGGTTCACTTTTAACTTGGTGTCTTGGAAAGTAACAGCTCTCAAAGCAATGCTCCATTTTGTTCTCAAGGTTGGGGTCCCACTTAATGCCACAGGTTAGCTCTTGCCTTCATGAAAGTATTGGTTATTTGTTTCATCTGAGTGTATTTTCAAATAATCTCTCAGCCACAGCTCTTTCTAGAGCGTTCTAGAATTTCATGGGCAGAGAAGCAGAAGAAATACTGTTGGGGCTCAGTTTTTCAGGCAGCTTTATCACTAGCAGTTCTCTGCATCCTCACTTCATCTTTCCACTTGTTTAAGGTGAGAAACTTGGTCCCTGCTGCTGGGAAAGGCAGGTGATGTTGTTAATCTGTTGCGAAGTTGTTCCTGTTCCATCACTGTTAAGAGTACATCACATTGCCTCTCTACAAATCCTGAAAACCTTTTGAAAGGGCTGTATTTTTAGGGTTCTCCTATCCCATTCTGTTTAGGTGGGATTGTAATAGCTTGCTGTTGGTCTGTTACCATGTGTTTGACTGGCCTTTCAGCGTTGTGAATCCCAAGACTGAAGCTCTGCTTTGAGCTTTGCCACAGGCTGTCTGTGGCTCTAAGTTGCTTAAATGCATCCTGTGTCTTGGTTTTGCTGCTCATAAGAAGAGGATGCCTACCTAGTGGTAATTTATGAACATTAAGCATAAGAACATGCTAAAGTTGCTGGGCATTTCCTGCTGGACTTTAATGGTCAGCTTTTTGAAAATAAGACCCTTGGCAGCCAAGAGAGGGTGAGACAGATAGGTAGGTGTTTGTGTATGTGTGTGTGAAGATACATATACAAGAAGAAGAAATAACCAGTATGAGACATGAGCTCATATTTCAGAATGTGCAGTCCCTTGGTTCTTTCTTCCCACAGAGAAACGTTTCTCTCCCAAAAGAGAAAATTGTCGTTTGAATCTCATCTTTTTTTGAGAGAAGAATTCCAGCTGAGTGGCATAAAATTCACTATGTAAGTAATAAGGAATGGCACTTCTGGAGACTTTGAAATGAAACGATGTGGTGTTGCCTGAGAATAGTTGAATGTTTTTGTCCTCTACCAGTTCCTGTAATCTTCTGTCCTTCTTACTGAACAAAACACTAACTCTGCAGTAAAATTCAGCCAGGTTCTGTCAGATGCTTTGAAGTAGTGTTCAGTGTTGAAGACAACTAAGTGCCAGCGACCAGGCTGTAGTGAGCTGATTGAGGCACCGTGATTTTCTGCTTCTTCCCTGGCACCAGTGGTTGAGATGACTGTTTTATTTAGGGATAGACAAAAACAACTTTTTCCTTCCTTCTGTGAAGGGGCAGTACAATCACCTGTGCCAGGTCTCTGCCCACTTAGCAATTTCTTCCAGATGGAAGGCCATGCTCTCCCATCATGCTTTCCAGGTAGCGTGAAGACACCAAGTAAAAATAACCAATGGAAAAAAGTACTGAGTCTCTCAATGCTCATTCCTATTCCATGAAACATTCAGTAAAATTATGGTGCTTTCAGAGTCAGATACTAAAGCACTCTTTGCAGTGACCTGGATGGGTGATTTCTTGGGTGTGTACACAGCAAGCAGTTGTGTTCCTGTGAATCCAGAGTGTTTTGACTTATTCCCTTGCTTTCCTTCAGTTTGTGTCCCTGTTAATGCTCTCAGCCAGCAGCAATTTTTTGTTCAGGATTTAGCTCAGAACAGATCTGGTACAAATGTTGGCCATGCTATACATGAGTGCAGACTTTATTAAGAGCTCCCTTGTGTGCCTGTGCGAGCCCGGAGGAGCTGAGTCTCCTTGGTCATATGCCCTGGTGATGCTTGTCATAACTTTATGTTTTCCACAGGAGTGCCTCAAAACTTTGTTTCTCCCAGCACAAAATATTTTGAAACACTCTCTTCTTGCTTTCACCGAACACTTAGATTTCTGTTGTTTCATATATTCCTGTCAAAATATCTTTTCGCTCCTTGCTATAAATGCCTTAGGACAAATTCTTAGTAAAGACACATTTCTCTCAAATTAAGCTCATCTGTGGGCTGGAACACAAGCTAGCTGCCAGTGCTGCTGTGTAGCAGCAAGGTAGTAAAAGAACAAAAAACAAAGGTGGGATTTGATTCACCCTGACCTAAATCGTCTGCCTTGCATGCAGAGGGATGAATCTGAGCGTGGGGGCTTAGCTGTGCAGTGATGGTGACTCAAATGCAAGTCAGTGGTGTCCAGCACACTCTGTAGGTATTCGGATGCAAATAATGACTTTAGGGTGAGATGCAGCCCTGTTTTGACTCTGCTGGCTGTGTTGACTATTTCTGTTGTCCTTCATGGAAATACAGAAAGCTGAAAAAAGCCTATCCTTACATACACAGAAGGCACCTGAAATCCAGGTGCGCTGAAACTCACTGTTACTGACAACTGGTAAAATTTCCAAAGATTTCAGTGTAATTAGGATTTCTGCCACCATTTGCTGGGCTTAAAATTAGGCCTACATGCTTGGGAAGCAGAAAACTTAGGATCAACTCGTTGTAGTTCAGTGTTTGTGTAGTATAAGCAGCCAATAAGGTATATTCTCATTCTCCAAAATAAAAAAATACTTGGTCAAAATATGATTGCATTTAATTACATCTTCTAGGTAATGGTTTTGGGTGGTGTCTTTATGCCCCTTAAGTGCTCCCATTGCAATATATTGGAGATTTAGATGACTGGGACTATATAACTATAGTATAACCGTATAAACATAACTACCAGACTATGCAATTTACAAAGAATGTGTCTACATGCAATGAAAGTGTTAAATAGTGTAGATTTGATATCTCCTGTTTTATAAAGACAGAAATTTGCAGGCTGCTGAAGTCGTGGGACTTGTTCCAATCACTACAGAATTTTGGACCAACCTTGAAGATTTGTGCTCAGAGTAAACATTTTATATGCTGCTTATGTAGAAACATGCTGATTCTGTGGTCCCTTCCTCACAGTGGGGATGTGGTGGCACTTATCTCATTGCATTTCCCAAAAGGTTGAATGCTAACATCCAGTTACAGAGCTGAGCCATATGTTTTCCCACCAATTTCATCCAAATGTTTCTGATTTGTTTTATCGCTATTAGGTGGCATTCCAAATATCAGTGTTAACTGTTTCCTTCTGTGGCTTAGCACCATGAGAATATTATAGCTCATTCCCCAGTCAAAATGTCTAGCATTTACCGCAAATATGAATTTTTAATTAAGCATTTTCCTATGGAAGTACTTCTCTCTCAAAGAGGAGGAATATTTGAATGCTGTTGTCACCCCATGCAACTTCATTTCAGCTGTGAAACACTTAAGATATTAAAAGTAGAGGTTTGTATTAGTGTTCTGGGTGTGTTTTCTCATTTGATCAGCATATTGAGTTCATGGGGAAGGTAGAAGGCGTGGGTAGTTACAAGCCTGTTGTGGAAAAACTAAAAAACAGCTGTTCTTATGTTCTCTGTTGTAATGAAAGATTAGAGACAGTTGATATTAACCTTTATTCATGCTTTATGAAAGAATGATTTCAATATTTAGCTGAATTCATCAAGAGATTATGACCATCATCTTGAAGTCCACAGGAGAATGGAGTGACTAGGCACAGTAAATGCTGGTGTGTTATATGTAACTTCTAACCACATAAGAAATTACTATTTTTAAAATAGTTTTGAAGTATACTTGTAATTTTGTTTATTAACACTTATTTGAATAGCAGAAATCCAAGTCAACCAGAGGAAGATTTGATGTTTTACTGCTTTTTAGTTGCATTGCAGCATATATAGGTATAAAAGCAGAGCCTCAATTTTTAAGAGACTTGGGAAACCTTTGTGGACCCTTTTGACAAAATTACCTCACTAGATAACTCTGTAAAGATTCACACCTGCCAGATAAACAGTGTGAAACTTAACGTTGGATTCCAACCATGTATCTTTATCCAGCTTCATAGAGAAGCAACATTTTGTCTCTCTGGGTACCCTGAGTGCGTTTTGTGTGTCTTGTGTGCTTGTGATTGTATGTTATATGTTTGCTGTGACTCTGAGTGAGTAGTTGGATTCAGAATACTGCAGATTTAAATAAAGACATGTCTGATTTATGTATCTTGGTAGTTCCCAGTCCTGTGTCTTTCACATACATAGAATCACAAATTATTCTCAGGATGTGGTCCCTAGAAGAAAGTTATGGTTCGTTTTGTTAGAGCTGTAACCAACAACATAGCTGTGTTCAGTGCTGTTAGACTGCTATATCCAGCAAAATCCTGGGAGTCTCCAGCTCCTCCACTGAAATTCACTGTGTGAGCAAAGTTCTGACTTCAAAAAGCATCTTGTATGACTGAGACTCTCCCTGGGGCTGGATGCGTGCTGGTGACTGTCATTTGTCGGTGCACAGTGACGCCATTTCTTGCATGGGCAACTTGCACAGCAGTTGTGCATGGAGAATGTCACTGGTAGAGGAGCTGTAGCAGTGAGGCCGTGACTTTAAAGAAATTTTTGTGTGACTGGATTCAAATTAGAGAAGTGCTAGTGTGAGTTCCTGTTTCCCAGCCTTACATGACTATCCTTCCTGGAGGAAATGGGAGTAGATCTGTGATTCATGCAGCTGGACTGGCAGTATAGAGAAGTAGTTCTTGGTAAGTAAATCCCAACTGAATTTTTGAGCTATCCATGAGTATAACCCTTGTTACCACGGTTCAAATTGTGAAATATGAAAGCTGTTCTAGATCCGGGTTTTGAAATGTTCTGATTCTAGCTTATTTTGGCTCTAGGAGAATTGTTATTTAGGATTCAGGTTAATCTGTATTTGATGTACTATATCTGAAAACAAAACAGATCCAGTTTGTATATTTGCTTGGCTTCTCAAACTTGCTAGAATTTGGAAGAAGTGGACTGCATTTCGAATACCTTTTAAATTAAATAGTATTTAAGCATTTTATGCCTATTAGGATCAGGAAAAGATACAACAAAAAAAGAGTGAGAATGTCAAACATGCCTATTTTTTATTTTTAACATGGAGCTTGGAAAAGTTTTAAAATTTTCACGTTGGAAAAAGAGTAAGCTTGATTTCTTGTTACTTGTTTTTATTCCTCTTTTGTATTTGGTTGTGTCTTATGATTTGTCTAACTGCTGAAGTCATCTCAAAGTGTATGTTGATTAATATGACTGCAAAGAAGGTGTTCAAAGAGGAAATTGACAAAAATGTGCTGGAAAATTCTCATTCTGTAATTTGAGTGAAGAAGCGCACAATTTGTATACAAATAGTTTTTATTCATTTTATAAAATTAGTTTCAACTATATTCTTAAAACTTTGTTAGGAAAAAAAAGAGAGATATGGCATTTGAAAATAGCCAAAATACTGTAATTTTCAGGAAGGGCTTTGTCCCTGAAAATAAAGAGGAACACACACAAAGTCAGGAGCATAAGTGTTTTATGGAAATCGTACAGAAGTATGTACAGCCATTTCCGGCATGTGAAAACTGTTCTGGAAGTTCAAAGTTTGCATTTCAGTAATGTGGTGGTTGTGAGAGAGGTTGTAATGACTCTCAAAACCACTTCAGAACACTAAAGCATCTAGCTAATCCTGTGCTCCTGACTCTGGCAGCTAGCTGGAAGGAAAGGATTCGAACCCAAATTATCTACACAAGATGTAGTTTAATACTTTAGATAAGGGAGAAGGAAAAGGAAGTTCCTGGGTGGCCGGGATATTGTTCTTCCCAGTGGTGCCCTCTACATTGCACTCCTCTATTTAATTCTTAAAGCACTTGGCCTTGGGGATTTCTGTACTTTGTAAATAGGATTCAGCAGATGTTTAAGTGCAAATTGTAGAAGAAATGATGAGCTGGAGTGCAGTCTGCAGCTGTTTCATATATGTGTTCAGAAGGTATAAAAGGATTGGAAGCCCTCTCTTGAGTTTACGTGCTCCAAGTCAGAGTATGAAAAGGTGACAGCCACAGCAAACCTCTGCGGTTATGAGCAGCTCATAGATACAGCACAGCCTGCGTCTGCCTTCCTATGCAGATCCACGGAAGAAGGGAGAGACTTCCAGAGAGGCTTGTTAGTATAAACTACTCTTGGCCCAGAAATAGTTGGAAAAAAAATATGGTTTTCTCTAGTGAAAGTAGCTTTTTCCTCTTAAATGAGAGGTCATAGACAAATAATACGAAACAACACTGAGTATTTCCTGAGTGCAGAAATTTGACTATATTGTGGCAGAATTGGTAAAGGTACATTTGGAAAAGAAATAAATTCATAATTAGCAGCTAATACTTTAAGCACACCACCACAAGTTTGTTAACCAGCTTACCGAAAAGGGACAGCAAATGGCTGTCAGATGAGGGACATTATATTGAAATTACGTATCTGAAATATGCTGAATAAAAAAATGTTAGAATTATTTCAGCACCTATTTGCACGCATGGCAGGAGAAGCGTTGAAGGATAACAGTAAGCTAAGTCCCACTCTGTGACTTTCAATAGGAAATGTTTCACAGTCAGTGTAGGATTTACTTCTTTCCATTTGGTAGCTGGTTACTGGTTTTTTGTTTTTTTTTTTAACCAGTAAGGAATTTAGAATATTAATACTAGGCCATTTTCAATGAAATAGGTAATTTTTTGTGTGATAGCATGGCTGCTTCTGGTGCTGTTCTGTACTGTGGTCTCTCTGCCCCAGGATACAGTCCCTGTGACCCCAGCCAGGCTATGGCTGAAATCTACTGCCGAGCTCCTGTAGGTTCCTTTGCTCCTGTTCTGCATTTATTCTGCTGGTGTTACTGTTTAGGGACACCTCAGCTGTGAGATGAGCCTGTCATTCCTTAATGGATATAAACTGTTGTAATCTGAAATAATCTTAAGGGAAAAGAGATCTGAAAAAGCCATAGGGAAATTAGTAGCGTGATGCTAGTTTTACTCAGAGAAAGGAATTCACGTGAGCAACTGGGATGACTTTTTTTGTTTGTATGTGTTCCAAGAATACCATTTTATAGAGCTCAGGTGGCAAATCCCTGTTTAACTCATTTTCCTCATCTCTCAACCCGAAATGAGCTGTACCTTAAATTGATGTAGTTTTTATTCAATAGCATAGGCTCTGCTTATGGCCTGGTGGGGTAACACAGTGTCTGACCGCAGCTGAACATGTGGGACGTGTTTGAAGGGAAGTTATGGAAGAAGTCTTTGGTTAAAGAAGGTTGCACAACCAGAATCAGTTTGTCATTTATTAACTTCTAGGTTATTAATCAGGGAAGCTCAAGGTTATATGTACGTAGTGTGTGCATAGGATGTCTTCCATACCTTCTTCGCCTTAACTGATGAAGCAGGAGAGAGTTGATTTCTTTGTTGGTTGTAGCGTTTCATCTGACTCCTCCTTTCATGTCCTCGTCTGACTCACACTTTCAGCATTTTGTCCTTCTCTGGAATATCCCTCCCAGCTTTGACTGCACTGTTCCTTTGGGTTCTGAGGAGTGGTTTAAGTGGAGACTGTGGAAAGACAAGTGGGACAAAGCAGGCAGAAGCATTTTGTGATGTTCAGAAGAGCCCTGGGAGGAGGGTTGCAGTGAAAAGTCAGAGGAAAAACGTTTTGAATTTATAGAGTAATACACTGGTGGTCACTGCTACTCTCAGTGGTGTCTGGTGAGTTGTACCTTCACTTGCCACAACATTTTATCCCTCTGCTCATACATGAAAGCCCCTATTCCGTGGCTCCCTGTCATGACTGTGTTGAGTGGAGGCAGCTTTAAAACCTAGACAGAAACATTTGCTCGTCTGATGTTTAAAGCAGAAGATGAATCATAGCTGTAAGTGTTTGATTTTCTTTATAAAAACCCCGAAACCGATTTTAATTTTAACTGTAATCTAAATAGCAGCTCGGGTTATGGATTGTTTAAAACACTGTCTGTTTTCGCAGATACCGGACGAGCTTCAGGCCTCGGTACACAGTTGCCTACAAGACAGTGACAGAGCTGGAATGGAGATGTTGTCCTGGCTACAAAGGGGAGGACTGCAGGGAAGGACCAGCAGAAAAGCCAAACACTGCTCGTCGTCCCGCTACACCAGCAAAAGCTGTTGTGAAGAAAGGCACAGGTAACTCTTTGTTTGGATTTTGGTATGGACAATCATGTCTGGTTTCTTGTTTTGTCTTCTGAGGATAAGAATCATTATGGTTTCTGTTAAACTCAACTACTGGCAAGTACAAAAGCCGTGTGAAAGTCTCTGTGTGGCGGGAAAATGATAGCCAGGCAATAGCAGTCTTGATATGGAGAATTTCCTGAAGAATAACAGAGGAATGGGCTGTAGAACACTGGCTGGAAATGCCAGCTGGCTACTCATGGTTCCAGAAGATCTTTGTGTTAAGACTGTGGGTTTTGTAAGAATTTATAGGGGTTTTTTTTGTGGTTTCTCCAGTTCTCAGAGAAAAAAAAAAAGAAAAGAAGAACTATTATTAAAACAAAAGAAAAACCCAGGTACTAATTTTAACCATCCACAAGGGTTCCTAGCAGTTTCACAGTGTTTTGTTCAAGACTGTGAAGGTTTTACAGATTCATGTTAGACTACCTGCCTTAATAATGAGTAAGGGAATATGCCAGGATAAGCCTCAGCTTCTCAAAAAATATATTAAAGAATGAATGTTTGTTTGTGTAAGATACTGTCTTCTGAAAGGGCAAGAATGAATGCTGTTACTGCCATATGATGCCTTTTCTCCATTAAGAAGAAATGATAAACAGATGTTTCCTTCTGAAGGACTTTTTCCTACATAATTGGAGATTAGTGTCACATATAGCACTTAGTCAGATTTCCACATGTGTTTTCTGTGTAGTGGAATGTATTGAATACATGGTTTCAGACTAGTCCCATAGATTATGTACCTGCTTTAAAACCAAGCTTTTAAAATATTTTGTTAGCTGACCTAAAATATTAATTCCAAAAGATGACAATAAAACATCATGGTATCTGTATCCTTCTCCTCTCTTCTAGACAAAATTAAAATTTACTTTGACTTTTTCTGCAGTTTATCCTTTCTTGACCTCTCATAATGTTTGTTTTTTATTTTGTGGTTCTGGATTTTCTGCAATTGTTACATATTTTGCTTGAAACTGAACATCCAGATTTGTACGTGGCTCTGCAAAAGAGGTGCTGCTAACGACGAGATTCAGGTTCATTAATTGATTTCTCGTAGGTAAAAAGTAGATTGCAGCTAAAAGAGTCTTCTCTTTCTGATTTTCATTCGATGAGGATAAGTTAGTTTTATGTAACAGTTTTGAATGTGTAAAGCTTATGCAGTTATACATGTTTTTATTACCTACTTAAATACATGTCAAATAATTAGGTATTTGTGAAGCAATTGTGATAAGTGGAGTATCTTGCAGAACCTCATGTCATATATGAGATGTGTATTTGGACCCCAGTTCAGTAAAATACTGAAGCACAAACCCACTTCAGGCACATAAATGAATGCCACTGCAGTTTTCAGTGGGAATTCAGGGGCAAATTATTGTTGTAGGAGATGCAATGGTTCTAAGGTGATTGGGCTGTGATGTGTATGGATCTACAATGGTCTGTTATATATCCTGTAGCTCAGATCCATTGCTGAACAAGAGGGGTGATTCTGCTTGCCAGCTTATATATGGCCACTGTATCTTGGCAGGAATTGGTCGCTGTGCTAAAACTTTAGGTTCTGAGGGTTTTGATAATGTATTCATTATAAATGACTGTAAATAAGGACAGAAAAGGCAACAAGCATTAGACAGCTTAAATCATTATTTCATTGTAAATAAAAGTGAAGTTAACTGCAGCTGATTAAAACAGATACCACTGGGAATATTTACATCCACATTTTGTTGTTTCTGGGAAACAGATGCAGAACCAACAGAAGCGCCAGAGCCTCCACCATATGAGAAGAGAATGCAGTTTCTTGAGGACGAATTGTTTAGACTTACACGGTCTGTGATTGAACTTCAGTCCTCTGTGGCAGGTGTGAATGAAAACCTGAAGCTGACTGTGCAAGAAGATGCTAGCAAGATGTTGGTCACTTGGCTGAACAATCTTTACGACCGCCCAGAGCCTGACAGTGCAGTTGGTGGTGAAACAGACACTATTCAGCTGCCAGGACTCTTCAACACTAAAGATCAAAAAGACCCTTTTATTGATTTTGAAATGGAAGATATAAAATCTGAGCTAGCTGAGGTCAAAGAAGCCTTGAAGAGGAGGAATGATGAGCTGGAGGAACTGAATGGAAAAGTGAAAGGCTATGAAGGACAATTAAAACAACTGCAGGAAGCAACACGAGGGCCTACAATAACAATGCCCCATGACAATATATATCAGGACTATATAGACTCAAAATTTGAGTCCCTCAGGCAAGAAATAATGGAAGGATTTGAAAAGAAAATATCAGATCTGAAGAACTCCTGTGAATACAAACTAGGGGATATTCAACAGCAGTATGATGACAATGAGAATAACTGTGTAGGGATAATTGATGTTATAAGAGGAAAAGAGAATGACTTGAGGAAAGAAATAAATACTCTCCGGACTCAGATTCCATCAAATGACTCCAGTTGTTGCAAGAAGGGTGAGGGAAATGATTTTGACCAACAGATGAAAGATTTAGAGAAGAAGATTGACAGAATTGTGGAAGCACAGAGGATGCTGAATGTCAGAATAGATAATGAAATCATTCGATTGTCTACTCCGGATCTAGAAGATGTATTTGGTGAGAGGCTGGAGGAGCTGGATGCGAGGATGAATATTACGGAACGGAATGCTGAAGAACATTGTTTTTACGTTGAGGAGACTCTCCGCGGCGCTATCGCTGCTGAGGTGGATGAGCTGAGAGACCTGTTCGACCAAAAGCTGCGGGCACTGGAGGTTAGGCTAGGCGGCACTATTTTAGAGATTGCCAACACCACGGACCCAGATGGAATGTTTGGTAATCCTGGGCCCATCTTGCCCAGCGATGCGGGATTTGCAAATGAGCAGTTTCCAGCAGAGATGAATTTCCTGAAGGACAAACTGCTGTCGCTTGAACAGCTCTGTGGGCAGAAATGTCAGTCTGCGCCACAAGGCACGGAGGGCCTTCAGAAGCAGCTAGAGAACTGTAATGACAAGTACAATCACTTGCTTTTGAAAACAGAGGGTAATTCTGTTCTCCTGCAGTCTCTAAATAGCTCTCTTAATGAGAAGCTCAACTTAATTAAGGGCAACGAACGTGACATCCAGAAAATGCAGAGAGACGTACGTGTATTCCGATACAATCTAAATGCCATTGATAAAGATATGAAAAATCTTCAAGATGGCCTGAGTAGCTGCAGGGAGCAGCTTCTGGGTGTCAATTCGACATGCAGAAAAACACAACGAGGTGTCTTCCGAAAAATTGATCAAATGCAGAGGACGTTTGCAAATCAAACTGCTCATTCCAATGAGAACTGCTGTGGTGAAGTGAAAGACAGACTAGAACAACTGAATGACCATATCCTGAATGATCTTAGCAAGTGCAAAGAAAAGACCCAAGGTGTCCAGGAGGGTGTTTCAGATGTTGAGAGCAGGGTCTCACATGTTGAAAAGGTTTGTGGCAAGCTGGACTCTGTTTCAGACAGCTTGCAGAATATAAAAGAAGGTCTGAATAAGCACGTGAGCAGCTTATGGAACTGCATCCGTGAAATGAATGGAACTATAGCATCGCATTCCACTGATATTTCTGGCCTCAAAAACTCTGTACAACAGTTTCATAGTCAGGCTTCCAAAATCGCCACAGACATTGAAGGCGTGCTGAAATCTCAGTCTGACACAAGTAAGTTTCTTGCTTAATTTTTTTTTTTACTGTTTTTTGTTTATTTGTTTGTTTTTCAACCAGCTTTCCCTTCTGAAACTCTTAGAAAAGAACTAAACAAGGGAGGAAAAACTTAATATTACACAATTTCTACTTTGTTTTTACAGTGACTCTAGTTTTGGCTCTTTGCTCCAGAACACCACAGAGTACTTTGAGTGCTTTTAAAAGTATCCTCCAAAAAAAAAAAAAAAAAAAAAAAAAAAAGTTTTACATGTTTTTATGCTGGCTTTGAGCTAGAATAAAGAGAGTGGGAAAAAGTAGTGTTTTTAAATAGTGATTTTAAAGTGAGTTCTAAGTAATAATTATCTGTATTATTCCAGTTAATTTGATTTCATTTTTTTTGTTTTATTTCGTTGTTGAAGATTAGTCTGTATTCCTCAGGGAAAATCGAAAAGTAAATAGAAATAACTGAAGTCAAATGAATTCAAATTTATAATAAGAAAGATTTCCTCTAAGTTGTGTTCTTAGCATGAGTTAATGATTGTAATTCAGCACCAACTCTTTGATCTAGAAGTTTCACAAACGAGCTCTGGCGTATCCTGGCATGACAATATAAGACTCCTGCTTCATAGCTCTCCCAGAAGCTTGCATTCCCACAAGGTCATTGGCAGTAGTTGGCACATTCCAGCTGGCAGTGTTTTAACACCTCAGCCAGTTCTGTTAGTAGTCTGACATGTTGGTGCAAATCTACCTCCACAGGTGGTTTAAAGTTTGGATTAGAGCAGCCGAGAAGCCAGGGCACATTCCCTTTGGCTCAGAATGCTGGGAAATGGAAACCTCAGCATGCTGGTGAGCCTTGCCATGAAGGTTTAGAGACCTTGCCCAATGCTGCCCAGTTTCCTCTGCAGTTTTTGCTTAAAATTTCGGCAGTGGGTTGTTTTTCTGAGACTCAAAGTTTACAGAAGGAAGCTGAGTTCCTGTTTTCCTGTTTCTGTTAGCGTGACGCAAAATCATAGGAATTGGAGACTGTTTTGAAACTGCACTCCCGAGTTGGTTGATGCTTCTGGTTTTAATTCTGTGCACGTATGAGATAAATAAGAGGCCAATTTCTGGGACTGGCCTAAAATTAGAAGAGGTGCTGAGGGGAGAGCCTCTGGGCTGTTGCAGCTGGTGGTGGCTGGGAGAGATCAGATGCAAGACTCTTGAGTGTTCTTTCTTGAATGGACAAGTTGTGCCTCATGAAGGGTCTGAAATTAATTTCTGTAGGGAAGAATATCTTCCTTGCCCCGAGGCAGAGACTTGAAAACCTGTGATAGATGTCTTTCTTTTGTTTAATTGTTTGAAACCAAATGCACAGCAGTACTTGACACAAAAATCCTTCTGAAGTGAGAAGCTTCCATGTGAAATTAAAAAAAAAGTTTCTCTTCCTTTAAAGGAGGAAATGGAGTGAAGAGGGACTGTAAATTTCAGGTCATTCTTTTACTGTAATTTTGACTTAAATTCAACAGGGTTAGGACCTTTATCCCTTGATCTTGCAGAAGCAGACCCAGCCTCCATTAAAATGGAGCATGATGTATCTGTGTAATCCTGTTTCTCATCCATCTTGCCCAGAATTAGCTAGTGCTAGGGAGCAACACTGGAGAAAGGTCCAAGATACACACTAGTAGTGATCTTTCTTCTGCTGTTTGGAGCAGGTGTTCAAGTGACCTCATGGGTTGCATTTATCAGCTCTTGTTACAATGTAGTAAAGCATTAAAAATCCTCAGCACACCTGGGTTTCCATACAATAATACCTTTTCAGGGCAGACCCCTCCATCCACCACTGGGTGTTTAAAGGCTATGGAAGGATGCTGCTGCTGGGTCTGGGGTGGAGGAGCTCTGAGCATCCCTTGCTGCTCTGGGGTGCCTCTGGCCTCTGCAGGATTTGTGAAGCATACACTGCAGTTCCCAAATGTTTCCAATTACAATAACACTGTCTGGCACAGCAGCCTAAGTAAGTTTTGATGGCTGGAGTTGCAGAAAGATTTTGGCAGAAGAGCCTTTTTTGGAAGTGATTTTGGGAGCCGGGTTACATGAGTTGGGGTATGGCTTTAACTATTTTTACATCTGTGATCTGCAGCATTGTCTCCCATACCAACATTATTTGACAGGAGGACCTGGACTTGGATCAGTGGAGAGTTTCTTGTACACGATTTGTCAGCATATCGTAGCATTCAAATTACGTCATTTGACTTCAGAGGGGCCGAAACAGAAACAAGTTGTTACTAATAAAGTTGTTGAGGGCAGTAAGGCAAGGGTGTGTTGCAAGAAATAAAACATAAAATCTTACCAAGCAGTGCGAAGCCCAGCAAAGTCAAACGACCCTCATCTTGAAAGTATGGCTGCATTTTTTTCCATATTTTTTATTAAGGGGTTTCAAATGCCTCGATCCAAGCTAACAAGCCAACTTAGTGAATCATTGTGCATCAGATACAAACCCAGAGAGCAGAAATGTATTTTATTTGTTGTAATTCCTGGCGAAGGTAGTGAAATGTCCTACAGCACACAAGGCAGTGGTGACAGCAGGCAGTGGTCTGCTCGAAGCATTTAGGGAACCATGCACAATGTGCTCTCCAAGGTAAAGCAATCCAGCAGCTTTCCATTCACATTAAATGGTGCCTTCCCCCAGCTCCCTCTCTCATAGCAAAAAATGTTCTCCTTGCACTCTCCTTGCACAAACAT
This sequence comes from Oreocharis arfaki, assembly GCA_013398015.1. Lineage (NCBI taxonomy): Eukaryota > Metazoa > Chordata > Aves > Passeriformes > Paramythiidae > Oreocharis > Oreocharis arfaki. The sequence continues at coordinate 63,820 of VZRR01007357.1, read as the reverse complement.
ACTCTGCAGGTATGTTTGCTCTTCACGTGGCACAAAACTGAAAGACATGTTAAAGTTGGTGGTCTCTTTTAACTTGCTGCCTGTTCATGTATAGGCATGATTCATAGATCCATGAAGTTTTCCAGGAATCTAAAGTGTGGTCTTGCAGCCAGATACCGTGCTGGGAGTGCGGTTTGCTTTGGTTACGGTTATTTGACCTGACCTGCCATTCCTGTGGTAGTTGTCTGTGTAGCAGGGTTTTGAAACCAGCAGCAAAATGCTGTCTGATGAAGTTGTGGCCTCAGAAACCAAACGTGTGCTCTGCATTACAGCATCGATAAAATGCAACGTAAAATCTGGACGTTGTGGTGTGAATAGTCATGCAGTCAATTCCTCTGGGCTCCCTGTGAGCTCGTGCACAATGCTGCTTTCTAATGGAATTGTAAAATCCCGTTGGTGTCTGTAGCAAAATTCGAGTGAGGTCTTTTTGGCTTCTTGTGAGAGCAGTCACAGATTCCTTTACTTGCTAGTTAGCTGTATGCACTTTGTTTCTGTGTGTTTTGGGGGGCTGAGGAGAGCGTGAGAAGATGCTGGTATGTGATGTAGTAGCCACATTGTCACTCACAAGAGTGGTGACAAGCAGAGCAGCAAGGATGCTGCTGCTGAGAACAGTGTTACTGTTCCTGGCTGTGTAATGATCTCAGCTCTATTCTTTGCCTTCCCAGATAGATGGGAGGATTTTGTTCATGGCCTGCCCAGTGAAGTTAAAGCAGATCTCTACTCACACCTATCTGGATGCTTCCACTTGAAGTTGAGCCTTAGGCAAGTGATTCTGGATTTAGTGTTATGGAGATAGGACAGTTCTGAGTATTGCAGTATTGATGTTGCATGCAAGGAAGCAGTTTGCTCAGGATACGGGATTTCAGCATTTCATTGTTATTTAAAGGTGTAGAAAAACAAGCAGAGAAATTTATTCATTTTTCCGGTGTGATTTCAAGTAATTGCCCTAATAAAGCTTAGCATAATTGACTCAAGAAATGACAAGTACGTGCATATCAAGGTAAAGTATTTTGTCAATTTGTCTTTTCAGTGAGGTTAATCTGAAGATTTTAGTTGAAGGTCTATATCAATGCCTCTGTGGACAGAAGCTGCCTCACTAAGTTAGCAATTTGATACTTAAAGGTTTTTTTGAAGGTTTTTACAAGATTTTTTTAATCTTAGATTTTTAATGAAAATTTCAATCTGTATTAAGTGACCATTTCACTCTTTAGGCCTCTGCCCTGTGGACAGAGTTACTGAGTGAGCTTCAGCCAGCTTTGTGGTGCATTGCTTGTATGAGTTTCAATTCTCCTGACAGTTAAAAGTCAGCCAGCAGAACTCAGGGAGGTTTTTTTCTAGCAGCCATGTCTAGCAAATGAATGCAGGTGGTGTGAGACTATGACTTCAGACAGCCTCCCAGTACTCTGGAAGGCTTATGTGGGCTTTTAAGGCTCTTATGAGACTGAAAACAAGAAATGAGATTCGCAAGGGTAAAGTGCAGGTGTCGAGTAGTCACAAAACAGCACATGGGTTGCCAGTGACACTGTCTGGACCCCAGCCATAGTTGGGGACAATACCTGCACAACTTTGTTGTAAGCTCTTCTCCAAAGGTGCAGAGTAAGGCTCTCCTGGGGTCCGCAGACACACAGCAGAGCCAGGGGAAGCCTCACACCACATCTGCTTCTTGACACAGCCACCTGGCTTAGCCCTAGCCACTGGTGATTTTGCCTAGGCTGATTTTGGGCTGTACTGAAGAGAAGTGCTTCGTTCTGAACACCGTTCAGAGAGGTCGTCTCCACTGTGGACCATGGCAGGCATGTCTGGTGTGTGATGAGTTGTGTCAGATAAATTTGCAATGGGTTGTTTGCCCATTTCCACCGAAACTCACATCCGTCCCTGCACCTAAAGACATATTTTGGTCTCAAAATGCAACCAAAGCAACCTATGCTGAAGTTCAATTTAGCATGAAATTCTATTTATTCTGCGTAAAAGCTGTCATTGCATCTGCTAAAATCTACAAATTTGTAAATTTCTGTTCTTAGTGTAGATGTAATTCAGCTTTACTCTTGGGAGGACATTGCATCCTTAGGTGTCATCTGGGACTTTATTTTTATGAATAAACCAGAATTTCTATAAAGGCCTTAGAACTTGACCAGATACACAAATGCCTTGTGCCAGGAGTTGTGTGAGTACAGAGTCAAAAGCAAGTGTGGTAGGTGTGAGGGGTTGAGGAGACCTGAAGTGAAAGGAGAGAGGGAGAGAGAGAGAGCACGCTGTGGATTGAAGGTACTGGTGGGAATAAATGTGATACTCAGGCTGCTTGGTGCAGAAGGGCCAAGCTGGTCTAGCAATTGAATGAATGTTCATGGGTTGACTGCTGCTTGTCCTGTCTCCAGGCTATCTTCACTCCTTTTCCTGTGTCACACAGGCTGTAAAGAGTAGAGTCTATGGTACTTCAGGAACAGAACGGCGTTTAGCCAGTGCAGTCTTGGGTCTAAGGGCCTCCAGCTGAGTCCTGTTTTATTTTGAAGTATGTATTATGCAAAACTATGCAATCTTATGTTCTATTCTTGGCAAATAATTTTGTATTTTTCCTCTTCTTTCATTGTGTCAAAGGGCGACCGGAAGTACCACAGCAGCCATTGCCACCAAGGCCACCCGTGCAGCCCCAGCCTGGCATATCCTTGCTGCCATCAAGGCCCAGGACACAACCCCCACGGCAGAGGATCCCCCTCCTGCCACCACAGCTGAGACCTCCTCCACGCCCAGCTCTGCCAGGGTCAGCAGTTGTGCCTCATCTGCCTGGGACAACCAGCATCATCCTGGAGACTGGGGAGGCAGGGCCTCCTGGCACGATTTTAATGTCTGGGAGAGGGCGTCTGAGAAGTGCAGATGGTCAGGCTGGCCAAAGTACCATGCCCATGGCTGAAGGGTATGCTGGAGCACCAGGTGAGAGTGCCAAACTGGTAGTGAATCACCCCTGACTTAGTGCAATGGATATGTCAGGTCTTGCTGGAGAGGTGACACTGAGATCTGTCGTGCTTTACCAGCCCCCTTTTGGCCTTTCATGGACACCCACTGAGGCTGTTGCTGTTGGGAATGGGTTTGCAGCAGAGTTGATTTGTGAATGGGCCTCTGCAGCCTCCAGCTGGCTGCAGAAGTAGGGGAAACACATTCAGTGCCAGTTTTGTTGCCTTTCCAAGGCTGCACAAAGCATGAGGTCAACAGAGATGATGTAAAATCCCTGGTAACTACAGCAGTCTTTGCCACTAGGGAAACTTAAATTATTTTTTCCTTTCCCTAATGCTTGCATTGGATTTAGTACATTGGAGTGATAACTTGGTTCTCTTTGCCATGCCCACCCCAGTTTAACAATAATTGAGCATTTCATCGGAGACACTATTTAGTAGCTATTTTGGTAGGTTGCTGTTCAGTAACCAGGGATGCTTTTTAGAGGACTGCAGTGACATTTGGTCATAATGTACTCTGCTATGCACTGAGTCACACATACTACTTTTCCTTTGTAGGATATCCAAAGTCGTCCCCTTCTACCACAGATTCGCAAGGTAAGGCAATTGTTTCCTAGAAATTTTTCACACAGGTTCTTAACATTTACTTCAGTCCCTGCAAGGTCATGGCTGAGAGAAAAAACGTGTTGATTTTTAGTATTTAAGTTTAGCATTGAGGAACGTCTGACCGATTTTTGCTATACCTAAGCATTAAAACATAATCTGTATCTTTTGAAAATATGGAGGTGGGGAGAGGAGTTAGGTTTTGAAAAATAGTTTTAGGTTCTTGCTCCTTAATTCACTGTGTGTTTTTTAAATACAGGGAGTTTGTATTTTCTAGCTAATGTCAGTATGGACCTTTCTATTTGCCTTCTAAATGAGAAAATAAATAGGTATTTATGATGATTTTATTATTTCTTTAATAAAATATGAATAAGGCCAAGACTAAGACCTTGAAGAACTGCTGGTGTCTTAGCCTAGTGCATGAGATTGTTCTCTTGGGAGGGTTTCTGGCTTTGTTATAATCACCTGGGCTTGTGTTCCTGACTTCAGTGAAAGCAGAAGTGGTGCCACTGACAGCCACTGATTAAAACAATCCAAAATGCAGTTTTCTTGATTTGCTGGGGCTTTTAAAAAAAATATGTAATTGTTATTATCACAATTTATTTATGAATTTGTATGATGAACAGGTATAAAATTTATGTAGGACATGCTAGTTGGCCTAGATAAATACGTTGATTGGGTGCTGCCAGCCTTGCAATCTCATACTCAAGATATTATCAAACCCTGAGGAACGGTATCCTCGATCAAAGTAAATATTTCCACACCCTCTTCAAAAAGAGCTATTTCATCTAAATTTGTTTGAGGAAATATGGGCAATAGATGGAAGTAAAACTTCAGAGCTTTATGAAATCCAGTATCATACCCTCTCAGGACTTAGTTTGATGGCCATAACAAAATAGCAAATACACTTCGTGAAGACTGGTCGGGGGAGTGACAAAAAAAGAATTGTGAAGAGTTCACGCTCCAATTCTGATATTTATACCTTCTAATTAAAATTCCATCATAGCCTTAAAGCAATCTTTTTGCATTTGAGGATTGTCGTGGTAAGAACAGGCAGCAATGGATGAGGTTTCTGGAAGAGGATAAGAAGTAAAGAAACATTCTTTTATCTTGATGCCAGCAAAGCCAATACAGATGTCTAGATTTCTGTGATAAGTGGATTTCCTGGGGGTTTTCTTCCCATTGCAGTTTGTAGATAGAATTATTTTAATTGTTTTATGCTAAAACTGTGTGAAACAGTGTCAGGTGGATGTCGGAAGTGTTGAAAAGGCAGGGTGAAGCAGGAGTGTGCTCGTCTGCTGCTTGGTGGAACATGTTGGTGGAACAGTTGCCACCCTGGGATCCAGTGGGAGGAGGGCTTGACCAAGGAGTTCGTTTTCCTGATCTATGCCACTGAATACCTATCTACATACAAGATATACCTGCTGATCTGTCCTTGAAGTTACCACAGTGTGCCTTGCAAACCCCAATGGCAGATAGAAAACCGAGTGATAAGGATGGTACAAAAACTGCTAAGACTTGTGTGGAGTTGTAGCATTTACATCCACTGTCTCTAATCTGGACTGGCTAGATTGATGGGCTGAGGACAGTTGGATAAGGTTCAACATGACCAAGTATCAGGTCCTGCACTTTGGCCACAATAACCCCCTGCAGTGTTACATTCTGGGGCAGAGTGGCTGGGAAGCTGCCCAGAGGAAAAAGACCTTGGGGTGCTGTTTGACAGCAGCTGAACATGACCCAGCTGTGCCCAGGTGGCCAAGAAGGCCAATGGCATCCTGGCCTCTATCACAAATAGTGTGGTCAGCAGGACTAAGGAAGTGATTCTTCCCCTGTATTTGGCATTGGTGAGGTCACACCTCGAGTGTTGTGTCCAGTTCTGGGCCCCTCAGTTCAGGAAGGACATTGAGGTGCTGGAGCATGTCCAGAGGAGGGCAGTGAAACTGGTGAAGGGTCTGGAGCACATGTCCCATGAGGAGTGGCTGATGGGGCTGGAGTTGTTTAGCCTGGAGAAAAGGAGGCTCAGGAGATGCCTTACTGATCTCTACAACTCCCTGCAAGGAGGCTGTAGCCATCTGGGGGTTGGCCTCTTCTCCCAGGCAACAAATGACGGGACAAGAGGACATGGCCTTAAGCTGCGCCAAGGGAGGTTTAGATTGGACATTAGGAAGAGTTTCTTCACAGAAGGGGTGCTTAGACACTGGAATGGATGCCCAGGGAGGTGGTGCAGTCACGGTCCCTGGAGATGTTTAAGGAAAGACTGGCTGTGGCACTCAGTGCCCTGGTCTGGTTGACATGGTGGTGTTCGGTCACAGGGTGGACTGGATGGTCTCAGAGGTCTTTTCCAGCCTAATTGAGTCTGTGATCCTGTGATTCTAATTGTCAGTGTCTGATGAAGAGAGCATTCTGAGACAGAATTCAGCAGTTAACAGTGTTGTGGAAATTAAGAGCTGGGGAGGGGAAGATTTTTGGCTTACTGGAGGAGGAACTTAATGCATAAAGAAGGCATCAAGGAATCCTTACTGTCTAATTAGTTCAGGACAGCCGTTTATGATGTCTTTGGCAGTCTTCACCCAGTACATTTTGTAGTACTCAAATTCAAATTTGAAAGATGACCAGACCTTCTTGTACTATAATTCCTAATATGAGAAGCTTGTACTATTAAAATGGCCTTCTGAGTACTCTCTTTCATTTCTGTTTCTGAATAGCTTCTGTTACATAAAAGTACTGCTCAGGAAGAAGTCAAGGGCTCCAATTCTGTCTCCTGGGACTAAAGTAGCCCACTTTCATGCTCTTCTTGAATGCTGAGGCATGATTTGCATATTTTCAGTACCGAAGCATTTCTTGATTTTATTCAGATTCCATAGCTATATGCATGCATCCCACAATATAAAGTTGTAGGTAAAGATCTTCAAAGACTTAAAAGTTTTAATGAGAGAGTACAGATACAATATTACAATAGTAGCTCATACAGGCAAGGAGTTTGCAACAAAGGTGAATTAAGTGTCAGGACCTGAGTGCACCCACTTAATCCTTTTTAATACAGCGGGAGTTGGATATTTGTATAAGGAGCAGTAGGTAAGTGCTGGAGCAAATCTTCTCTTGCTGCAGTGTGAAAGGATGAAGTTGTAAGAGCAAACAGAGATGTTACTGATAGACTCGGGAGGAAAGTATCTGTGTCTTCATAACACACCGAGTTATCATCCACATCAGAATCACGGTGACTTAACAGAGCAGCTGCATTGAGCACTGGCTCATGGAGATCAGCATGGTGCTGTGCTGCATGGCCAACCCGTAGGCAGGAGGAATGTTTCTGAAAATGAGATGTTAAGGTCAAATTGGAGAGTTAAAAAAAAAAAAAAAAGGCAGGGAGATGATAAATTGCTGGTATTTTTTGTCCCATTTGCTCTAACTGAAATTACGCACTTTGCCCTCATTTAGACTTAGGAGGATTGACCTTTTGTCAGAGGAAATCTGACAAATCCTCCTTACTCCTGCTCTATCCAAAGGAATCGTAAGTGCCTCCTGACAGATGAATTATGTACTTACAGTCTCTCTTCTGTGTTGGTTCTTGGAGAATCCTCGTTCCAGTTGCTGAGCAGTTGTCAGCAGCACCATCACACTGTTGTTTTTTTCCCCTTTCATCTTGATAGCAGATGCCTATGCTCTGTGCTGTTTTGTTTTGCTTAGTAATATTTTTTCTTTTCTTTCCTTCTGGCCCTTGGGCTCTGTGGGAGGCATGAACTGTGCTTGGAAGTCAAAAGAGAGGTGGAGAACCAGAAACACAACTAGCAGATGGGTGGAAGTAGCTGTAACCTAACAAGGGCCACCCATGCATTTTCTGTTGGTTTTTGACTCCCCAGAATGCATTACAGTAGCTTAGGTTGCCAAGAGCAGCCTTACCTGCTCCTGCTTAGGTGTATGTGTAATATCTCAAGCAAAACCTTCTTGGATGCATCTGAAGCCAAAGAGCTTCTTCTTCCCCCAGAAGAGGGAGTAAAATTGTGGTCGAATCTTTTGTGAAACTTTTTGTCTGCCTAGAAGTTTCTTCATCAGAGCTGTGCCTGTGGTTCACAGCTTTTAAATGCTTTAAATTTTTTTTCTGATGTTTGTACTTCCACAACACTGACTGCTTAAATGAAAGTAAGTATCCAAGCCTGGACCTTCCTTGGAGAAGCTGAACTTTGATCTTTGCATGAAGAAAAGTGTTTGCAAGAGGGGACATGTAAGAGAAGGTGGTGCAGCCCTCTGTAAAGTTCTGCAAAAGCTGCAACTGCTGAGCTGTTGGTAGGAATTGTGAAAACTTCAAACAGGCACAACTCCAGCTGGAAGCTGGGAAGAGAGGAAGAGAGCACAGACAAGCTGCATCTTTACTGTGCCTCCTTATATCGACCCCTGAACTGATCTACAGGATATTTAGACAGGTTTAAGATTTCTCCTTTGAGTAGATACATATGGTGTGCCTAACTAGGCTGCAGATCTGAAGCAATTTCATCAGCATAGCAACAAATAGTTACTTCTAATAACTATTCTAGCAATTAGTGAAGGAAAATCTTGAAGGAAGCCGTGGAGCGCCAGGGCAGGTGTCACTCCTTTATTCAGATGACGCCAACCCAAACATGACTGTAGCTGCTCCAAAGCTGCCAGTTCATGGGCAGGCAGCACATGGTTTGTTCCATTTGTGCAGTGTGACTGCAGGGGATAGACACCTTTTGAGTGAGCCAACAAGCTGAGGTGTGTTTTCAGTTAATTTGAGTCTCAAGGTAAGCTGAGAGTAGCTTTCTGTAAGTAGCGTTGTGTTAAGGTGGTGGAGCTTTACAGAAGCTGTTTAAGTAAGCAGACTTCCTGCAATTAATTTTGGTCCTTTCAGATAACCTCATTTTAGCTTACAGGAGCACCTGCAGGTGCACTGGCAGATAGGAGTAATGAAAAAGGGCTTCTGTCTGTCTTCTGAGCATGAGACCAAATGCTGAATGAGAAGATTTCCGAAGATACATGAGGCAGATGGTTACCAGCCCCTGAAGGAAATCAGTGTAGTTATTTGCCAGTTCTGAAGTAGCAGGCATGTCTTCCCCTTTGTCTTCTCCTCCCCCTGCAACTCCCCCTCAGGCTGAGTTATTCAGAAAAAACAATGGATAGCAGAACATTTGTATATCCACATTTTAGATTAAGTTTTGTGACTTTTTAAACTTCAATTTTTAAGCAATATCATCTGAATTAGACTGGATTTTAGGAAAAGGTTTTTCACCCAGAGGGTGGTCAGGCACTGGAACAGGCTCCCAGGGAAGTGGTCACAGCACCAAACCCAACAGAGTTCAAGAAGTGTTTGGACAGTGCCCTCAGGCACAAGGTGTGATTGTTGGGGAGTCCTGTGCAGGGCCAGGAGTGGGACTTAGATGATCCTTGTGGGTCCATTTCAATTCAAGATATTCAATGATTTGATGAATTTGGCATTTGTTGCTGATGGGCATGTCTGATTGAGAAGGAGAGGCCAAACGTTAAGTTTAAGGAAGGCAGAAGGAGCAGGGTGGAACAGCAGCTGTGGACAACTTTAGGGCATTTGTTGTGTAGCTGCTTGCCCAGACAAAGCAGCAAGAATTGACTACTTCTAGCTGCGTGTACTGCCTTAAGGAAAATGTTTAATGGGAATGTAACTAGAATGGGACTATTACGTGGTTGAGCACTGAACACTTGCCATTAAGTCAGTCTGTTAAAAGTAAAAATTTGTCTTAATTGTCCAAGTTGTATTTCATCCAGCCCAATCTAACAGCAGCGTTTACCAGTGTTTAACTAGATAGCCGCTATAAAATACCTAAGTGTCTGTTTGATCTGCTGAGAAAAGAAGAAAAAACTGTAAAGTCCCCCCAAAAGAGAAGTACTGGCGAAAGACAAAAGGTTCTCTTTGCATTAAAACTGAAGTGTTACATATTCTTATAGCCATTTTCACTATGCTTTGGCAGAGAAAGTGGGAGATCTAAGCTGTGCACAGCTTCTCAACACGACAAGGAAAGCTGGCACGAGCTACAATCTTTAGCATTCCTTTGGCCATTGTGATAGTGATGGAGAGTGGAGATGTTAAAAGGCAGCATCTGTGCTGAAGAAGGTCTTTGGCAGAAGCATTGTTGAAGTGAAAGATGGTAGGATTTCCCCTGCCAAATTATTTATGAGCCATGTACTGTTTCCTTAGAAGGGGAAAAAACACCCAAAAAAACCTGTGGCCAAGGCAGGAACTTTATGGTGCTCAGTAAATTTTATGGTGAGACACCTGGGGTCTGGGCCAGCAATTTGAATTCTGCTAATTGTGGCATCCTGCAAGTGGCAGGATTAGTCCAAGTGGAGTATGTGCAGGAACAGAGACGCTGGATTATAAAGCATCACAGGGAAAAGGCTGTGTTGTCATCCTGATGTGACTCTGACTTGTGTTACCCATTTCAGGACCTGCCTCTGCTGCTGTGCCCTCTCTGGTGTCGTTTTCTGCTGGGCTCACACAGAAGCCTTTCTCCAGCGATGTCGGCGTGGTTCACTTCAACAAAGTGCTTGTGAATGACGGGGACTATTATAACCCCAATACAGGTAACAGCCAAAGGATGGAGCCACAGGCATGCTAGACAGGCAGTAGCATGGGTTACCAGTGTTCCATGTTACCTCAGGCCTTGCTGGCACACTGAACAAAGAAAGTCAGTCCATCTAAACCAGACACACAGGGGTAAAAGCTTCCTGTAGGTGTGGACAGGCAGACGCTCTGCCACGGCTGGTTTTCCATGACTGCCCAGTACTACTGAGGCCCAGGTCACCGCTACATCTGCCCTGCCAGCACAGCTGGTTGTGCTCCTCACTCAGCTGAGGCCAGCTGAGCCCAGGGAACAGAGGTGAGGTTCCTTACTAATCCACTTCACTGTGGCTGGGTCACGGGGAGGAGAAGAGAGGAGAGGAGAAGAGGGAGGGAGGTTCTCGTATTGGTTCCCCAAGGGCCCTGACTGGGTGCTGCCTCCTTCTCAAGCGCTGAGGTGTTAGGTGTGCCTTCGCCTTCACGACTTCCATCAGTTGCTCGCCTGCCTGGGCTGACCTTGCAGTTACGTGTATGTAGCAGCGGGTGACCCATGTGGCTTTATGTTTGCCACTGTGCTTAGAGCAGTCAGGTGTCCCCATTTTGAGTGTGTGGTAAGCCCAGTCTGTCTCTCTCCTGCAGGCATTTTCACATCGCCGTATGAAGGGCGCTACCTGATCACGGCTGTGCTGGCCCCGGAGAGGGATGAGTACGTAGAAGCGGTGCTGTCCGTCTCCAACGCCAGCGTGGCTCAGCTCCACACTGCTGGGTACAGGAGGGAACTGCTGGAGTATCACAAACCCTACTCGGGGAAACAGACCTGTGGTGGTCCTGGGACGTTCCACCTTGTTCTGCACCTCAAAGCAGGAGATGAAGTCAATGTTGTAGTAACGGGAGGCAAACTGGCCTACACAGACTCTGATGAAATGTACTCCACGTTTAGTGGAGTTCTCCTTTATCCTTCCATTTCTCATGTTTAGGTTTACCTTGAACAGGGGAGAAGGGTAAGATATTCAGAAGAAATTAAGTGTAATAAAATTCAAAGCTTTAATATATTCAGTTTATATATTTGATTTCAGTGATGGGTTTAGAGTCTATACAGAAACCTTTTCCTTGTCCCTTGTTTCCAGAGGTAGCTACCAAAGTTACGTTTCTGTAGCTAAATGAACTCCTTCCCAAGCCCTTGTTTACCTGTACAAGCAGGACAACTGTTTAAACAACAAGTATGTTCTCAATAGATACTTCTCCACTGTGTTCCTGCTATTCCCCATTTAACTGCCTTTGCAATATTTTCCCTAGTTTTTCAAATTGTCCCTAGTGTATCAAAGTTTACATCTTCGCTCAAGTTTACAGTTGTGGTCAGCTATTTTCATGTTTTCAGTAAAGCAGCGCCAAGGAAGTGAAATTGTAGTGGATATAGTTGATGGCTTTTTACTCATTGTATTATTTAATAATGTCCATTGGCATAATCAATTTGTTCAGTGCAATTGCAAACCATGGTGGTGCAAAGCAAAATTATATTCATCTGCATCAGTTTTCTTTTTTTCCTGTGAGGGCCAAACACAGTGCTAGGAAACGAGGTGAGTGGCTCATTCCAGTCAGGTAGAAGCAGCAGCACAGGGAGAAACTTGCCTCAGCTTCCCACTGGGCAGACGTGAGCTCAAGGTGCAGTTGCTACTACTGAAAGATTTAGAACAGTGATTGTCTATTTGTAGAGTAAAAAAGATGACTGGTTATTCAGGATGCTCTTGAGATTAAAGCTTGCTGCTGGAAATTGATAAAACAGGTCAGAAAAATCAGAATCCTCTTTGCTTAGCTAGAAAAATGGTGATTTTGAAAAGTTTTAAAAATTTTACAGAGTTTGTTTCTGGTACTCCAGCAGTGCTTGCATTAGAAGGGAAGTTTTTGTCTTCGGTGCATTGTAGAAGACAAGTCAGAGAAAAAATGGTTGATAAAGGAAAATAGTGTTTTTAGTCAGTATTGTCAAATGCACAAACCAACCCTCTGCCAGAGTTGTTGTGACAGCCTCCTGCACTGGTGCTTTTGAGTGAGGTTCATTCGTTTTAACACTCAGTGTCTGTTTATATGGATAAAGCAGCTTTCTTTGCTTAAACAGATAAACACCATTTAGGCAGCAGTATTTTATTTCTCACGCTAGCCACTTCTCAGTGGAGGTAATAAAAATGATGCTTTGGCTCTTAGGAGTTAGCATTTTGATCACTTTTATGGCTGAAAAGAAATCCAGCCACTGATTTAACTGAGAGCAGGACTGTACATTCATTTTTCACATGTACATACATTTGCCACCTGTACATTCTTTATATTAACTGATCTTTTCAATAGTCTGTTCGTGCCACATAGAGTTGTATTTATCATAGTCGTTTGTGTAGTGTATTTTCCTTATTACAAATGCAGAACAACTGTTTGTAGCCTCAGAGCAAACAATTTTTTTTAGGTGGGGGAAGAACTCCCTGTGCTATTAAGCTGCGCAGTACACTTAGCTGAAGCCCTTCCCATCTGAGGAGATCAGATGAAGGCTTCTGGTTTTGTTACTTAGTTTTGGAACAGATACTCCCTAATAACTGTGTTTCCAGGCGATGAGATGGGGCCTTCCCACAACAAACTATCACATCCTGGAAGCTGAACTGCTTTTGAGAAATGCAGGCAGAAAAAACTTCCTGTCCACAGAGGACCTCTGAGTCAGTCCTAGTGCAGCTAGGGTTGCACTGGGGGAGTTGTGAGCGCAGGAAGGAAACTGTGGGTGGAGTTTAAAGCACCTGGTTTGGGAAGATCTCTTGGCACCTGATTTTCAAAATGACAGTGTTACAGATAAGCAGAAGCTAGGGCTGGCTGTGTCTGTAGCAGGAAGGTTGTTTCTGTCAGAGCAGCTGTCAGTCAGTAGCCAAAGATGTACAGTGAACTTGCACTCCTGATGGAAGGAGCTGTCTCCGTCTCATTTCCCTGCATGTTTTCCTGGACCTGTGCATTTTCATACAGTCAGCAACCGCTCGCTTGTTCAAGGGGGGCTTTGCTTTCTTTTGTCCTTTCTGTCTCATGTCCCTCAGAATTGTAGGGACAGACAGGAAGGGTTGTTTTCTGTGTTTTCAAAAGCCAAGCATATAATTTGTTTTCGGGTTTTTTTTTTGTTTTAAAATCATTATTTCTTGTTACGTACAAAAGCCAGGGAAGCACTTTTCCTTTCAGGATATTTTTCACTCTCCTCAAGAAAGCTGTGTTCTCTAAGAAGTTGGCCCCAGACTGTGTGACTCAAGATTATTGTTGCCTGTTCTAAAAATGACTCATGGAAACAAACAAAATGAGCTGAGTGCTTAGGGAGACCTAGCTGGCAAACACAACCGTTTTGTTCCACCTCCCTCCAAGTGAGAAATTTTTAAGAATCAGCAGTGCAAGTTTAGTGCTAAGAGTTGCAAAATCTGTATCAATCATTTAATTATTACCTAACTGCTCCAGGGCATTTCTAAATCCAACCCACAAATCTTCACAAGCCCAGTTCTGCTAATGGGACAGGGCCATCCTCTACCAGAAAGTTTCCCTTTAAGCCCAGGAGCTGCTGCTGCAGTGCTGGGATGGTTTAAGCCGTCATAATGCAGCATAACTTATATTTTTACACTGCTGTAGAAGTGGAGGTAATCTGTGTCACAGTAAGGCACAATCCCAGCAGCTTATTTTGAGGACACCTTTAGACCTTTCAGGGATAGCTTCCCATTCATCTGTAGCATCGTGGGTGGTTAAAGCTGTGACCTTTTACAAGGAACCTCTGTCTAAGATTCCCGCCTTTGCTGAGGGGGATTTGACCCTTAATTTGCACTTCCTTGGTAATTGCTGTAATCAGGGTAGGTGGCTCGGTTCCTCCTAATGCGGTTATTTTCCTGGAGCTTACAAGGTGGAATATTCACCCAGCTGGGAAGACCACAGGGATGTATAGATATTTTCCATGAATAGGGGAAGGGAGGATGGAAGCTGAGTTGGTCTCTGCTCCAGCCAGTGCTTGGATAAAATATTAATAATGCAGCAGCTGGAAGAGACTCAAGCACAAATGCATTCATAGGCCTGACAAGGGTTGGCTCCACACAGACTGGACCAGCTTCAAAGGAAGGAGCAAGAGCCCTGCTCCAGCCTACCTTGAGCCTGCTGAGGGAGCATTTACATCTTTGGTGAGAATCAGCAGCAGAAATACCTGCACTGAAAGGAACATTTCTCATTGTGGGTTTATGATTTGACTGCCACATCCAGGAGCATCCACAAGCTCTAGTAGGAAGCATCTGTTAACTGAGAAAGCCTTTAAAAAAAAATCCAGTGGGTTGGAGCTCTTAAGACAGGACTGGTGCCTGTTTCCTAGATCACAGTGCTACCTTTTAGACGTGCTTTGTAGGTAGTTTAGTAAGGCAGTATATGAGAATTGCAAGACTCTTAGACAATACAGTATCTGTTGGGCCAGGTGCTCTAATATGACAGCACAACAGGAAGAAACCCAAACCCTACCAGGTGAAGCTGTACAGGCAGAGGAGTGTCTAACAGTCCCTCAGCCAGGCACAAGGCACTGTGGCTCCCCAGGGACTGCAAATACCCAAACCAGATGAGTGCCCAGGGCAGCATCACTTGTGAGACAGGTGAATTCCCAGAGGCAGGGCTTTAGCAGCAGAATACCTGAAGCCAAGCCAGCATGCTGACAGCCAGAGAGACCCAGTGTGACATATAAATCAGTCATATCCGAAGGAAAGACTGCAGCAGAGCAGGAATGCCAATTTTCACTGCAAAATTATAAAAAAATTCTACCTCATTAATTTGCTATTAAGACCTGTAAGACAGCGAAGACATTTCTACTGCCCACTTTGGGAACACTCAAAGCAACGAGGATTTTCTGTGGTATTCTATCACATTTCCTTCCAGTGTACACCAGGTTAGTTGCAGCAACTTTGTGCAGTGACACTGAGACTCTGAGTTGGTTTGCTGAAGCCAAATGGCCCAACAAGAAAAATTACGACTAGTCAAGCAAACTGTAGGTGGTAAGCATCAGAAACCGACTTGAAACAACACGCCCATCACCACCCCATGCAGCATTAAAATGCACTGGGATTTGCAAGGTAAAGGGCTCCCCAGCTCCAAGGGGGAGATTCAAATCAGGATTGAACTGTTTCCTGAGAATACAGCAAGCATTTGGAAGTGATTGTTTGCTGATTAGGTAAGTCCTTGCATTGCAGCCCAGTAGTGGTTATGGGTCTCTTTCACTAAAACGAGAAATGCATTTATGGTCTCAGCTTGGAGATGGGAGGAATATGCACTCCACTGAGACTTGCTCAGCAGGTTGCTGGTTGCTTCTGGATAATGGCACAGGGTTCAAATCATCCAGCTACCAGGAATACCTGGGGGCAGTCTCCTGTCATCACACGACAGACCTGTGTTCCAGCCAACACAAACTTTTTGCAATGTACCCTGCAGAACTGCAGCTCTGCCAATTCTTTGTATATGGGAGGCTTCAAACAACACCTTGTAACATGTTACTGCATAAGCAGGTTTTGGCGTTTATTTTGCTGTCTCAATTGTGAAAAAAGGAACATTACTAAGCTTTTTCAGCCAAAAGAACAGTGCATTTCAAAGTATGCTTTAGGTGTGCATGTCTATACGTATATTCAAGCTTATATATAAATAATCTCAAAGGGAGAGAGAGAGTAATATCCAGGCACATGAAGAAAACTGTGTGACAGAAAACAACTGCAGATACGTCTAAATAAAGCCTACCTCTTGCGTAATGCCTCAATGCTCTTTTGCTTTCCAGGGAATACAGCAGCACTTTTGCTCTTTTCTCCACCGCCTTTAGAACTGCAGTTTCTGGCTTCTCAGTCAAGCTTGCATGTATATGTTAAATGTTTATTCAGTGTCAAGCATTGTTACATAGGCTTTGTAGTACATAGAAGTTCTGCCAACACAGTTCTTGTCCATCTTAGTTCCTCAGTCATTGCCCTGATTCCTGGCAAAGATAATATATCAGTTGCAAGGGACCTACAACAATCATCTACTCCAAATGCCTGACTAATCCAGGGCTGGACAATTGCTAAAGCATGTTGTCAAGGGCATTGTCCAAATGCCTTTTAAACACTGACAGGCTTGGGGATCCTGAGATGGCCCCTCCACTCCCCCAGCATGGCAGTGGCAGAGCCCACAGGCTCGGGACCTGGCATCTGCAGGGCTGAGCCTGCTGCTGCTGCAGGGTGTCTGTGCCTGCTCCACAAGCAGATGGAGCAAGGGCTACCCATGCCCGGGAGTGCAGAGCAGCTGCACAGACCACCCCGGGGCTGCATTCCCCTCTATCCATCCTGCTAGCACGGGGTATGGTTCCCAGTGACTGAGAGAGTGGGCAGCCAGCCATTCCCATGGCCCTGGCAGGACACCATTCTTTGTGGGCTAGCAAAGCAGCTTGAAGTTCAAGAGCATGGGGAATCCAGGGTGGGTTCCAGGGAAAAGGAAGTGTCCAATGCCATGTGGGGAGAGCACTTGGCTGCCTTCCACAGGAGATTCCATAAGCACTTTGGTTTGGGGATTCTAGGGGGTTGTTGGTTGGTTGGATTTTTTTAATGTTTGTTTGCTCATTTTTACCAATCACTGGCCTTTGCATTTGTCCTGGTTGGGGCTGGGACAGGGTTAAGTTTTGCTGCAGTGGTGAGCAAGCACATGTGAATTGTACACTCTGTACATGTGAATTGTACACTCTGCTGTTGGTATTGCTGTTGTTACTGTTCCTTATTTCACTGCTGTTTCCAGTAAATTGTTCTTATCTCAAGTGGTGATCTCCATCTCTGTGTGCCTCCAGCTCTCATTTCCAGCCCTCCACAGGGGCAGGGAGGGAGCTGGAGGAGGAGTGAGAAAGCTCGGTGGTCTGGGGTATTTCAGTGGGAACACAAAACTGGGGAACACCATTCCTAAACCACAACAGCATCACAGAGCAGAGGTGCCCAAAGCTCCAGTCCCTCTAGATCTCTCTGCAAGGCCTTGTCCCTCAAAAGTGATCAGCACCTTCCTGTTTGGCAGCATCAGCAAACATACAAAGGGTGCACTTGGCTCGTGCAGCCAGAACACTGACAAATGTATTGAACAGAACTGGCCACAGAATTGAGCCCTGAGGAGCACCGCTGGTCACCCAGCACCAGGCAGTCCCTTTCACCACAACCCTTTGAGCCCTGCCCTTCAGCCAGTTCTAGGCTGAGCAGCTCAGGCTGCTGCTTGTTATCACCAGAGCACGTACACAGGAAGTATCGTCAGATGTAGGGAATGTAAGATTAGAGACCAGCAAGGTAGGAAGATGAATTAAAAAGAGAAGGCAAGGAAAGGCTGACCAAAAGACACAACCAGGAAGAAAACGAGGTGCACCAGCACTCAAGTGGGACAGAAACACCAGCGCAGGTTTGATTAATTTAAGGCAGGGGAAAGGAGGAAAAGCAGCAAGTATCATCCTGCTTAGGAAACAAACTACACAGAAGTGGCCACCCCTGCCAGGCAGAAGACCCTGATGAACCCTTGCTGTGCCCAACAGTGAAACCTCTGAAGCTCTGAATGTGCACAGCATGTGGGACATCTGCTCAGAAAACCCTTCTGAGCTGTCTCCCTGCTCAGCTCACCGCTGGTACAAGAGCGCAGCTGGCAACAAGTGGGAGCATACATGTACTTCACACCATAACAGTGCAGGGCTGCAGGCCCTCGGTGCCCAACTGCGTGACGTAACTCCAGGCAGCATCCTGCACAGAGGGAAGTGCCTGTTCCTGGAAACTGTGGTTCTGTTCTTTAAACATCTAAGCCAGTTGTTCCAAGACAGAAAATTCATCCACCAAGAACAAGACTACCCTAGTAGATGTGCATTAGGGTAAGATGGACACAGGAGAAACAATGCCAGCTCAGAGATGTTTTTGCAACAGATCCAAACATTTGGCATACATAGGACACACCACCCTTCTCTTGCTTGCACTGGCACAGTCACTCACTGCAGCACCAAGGAAGCAGCGAGACGCAGGTGTGAAAGATGGGTGCTGAGGAGAGTGTGGTGTGAGGAGTGAGTGCAGTGTGCAAGCACAGCCATGGTGGAAACCCAGCAGGAACACAGGAGATGATACAACTCCAGCAGTAACCAGTGACCCCACAGAAGGACCAAAAGGCACAGCATCACTGACCTTTTAATGCAGATCTGTCACAATGTGACTGAACAGTCAGGTTTCCTATGGAGGTTGCTAGTTGGTTGCATTTACCAAGAGCAGCAAGAGACCAGGAAAATCAGTTTCTACTAAAAGCTTGAGGCCCCTTTTCCAAGACAGCCTTACAATATTTGCCTCAAACCATTTAACAACTGCTGTGGAAGACAATACTCTTTGCCTTGAAAGGGAAAAGTTAACTTTGATGGAAATAGGATAAAACTCCAAATTAGGGCAGATTTACAAGAGCTCAAACTGCAGTTACAACATTTTCTTCAAGGCAGCTTGTACATTCCCAGGTTGTGCCTCTGTTACCTGATATTTTATATTACCCAAGTGCATATTTGCTTTTCATTACACTTGTAACCCAGTATTGGTACTGGCACACAAGTTAATCTTGATGACAGCAATTTTTTATCAGCTGTATAAATACTCTGAAAAAAAGTAAATCAAGCGTGGAAAAAAGCAAATGTACTGTAGTCCTTAGAAGACCAACCTGAATTCCATGTTGAACATAAATACAATTTTAATGGCCCCATATTTACTCGATTAGTAATACAATGAAGGTATTACCAAACACAAAGTGAAGAGAAATCTCACTTTAATTCTGTTTTTATTGTGATAACATTGTTCCAAACACCAATAAACATTGCACTGAAGTGTGGGTTGCTGTACCCAAGACAGTCCAGTCTTAACAAAAACCACTGTATGATCACAGATTTGACATTTTAAACACACTACCTTATTAGTGATTGGGTTGCTTAACAATCAAGTATTCCACATCTTCAAGATAAAAATGAAACAAATGACCGAAGAGAGTTTTCCCACCCTCAAAATAAACCAACATTTTAACTTTCATCTGGAAGTAATTAACACTGTAAAAAAAGTCCCAAACAATTCCATTCTATTTAGCAAATTTTAACTCTGGAAACTAAAATCTCTTCAGGCAAAAGTGACACTTTAAAGGCATCTCAAATTCACTGTCTATCTGTGATGTTTCATTAGGAATTCGCATTACAGTCATTTAAACAACTCATTCATATGACAGCATTTTCTAGAAGGCTTGCATGAAATATTAACATGAAATCTCATCTCTTTTGCGTTTACCATAAACAGAGTCAGAGTTTGCCTCAGAAGTTCCATAACAGAGTTGACACAAGTGTTAAAACTTTTCCAGCTGAAAAGAAAAAAAAGGGCTTTGGAAGGCATATATACTGATGACAGAAAGTTAAGGAGACATGAGCCAAGATTGCACATGCACTTGTATACTGTTGGGAACGAAAGCCCAATCTTTCGAAGTACAAACATGCTTGGTACAGTAAATTAAAAATAAAAAAAAATGAAATCCAGAAATGCGTACCCTTTAAACTGCTGATCTTTAAATCATTTTAGAAATGGGTAATGTCCAAGTCACTAACAAGTTTTGAATTGCAATGTTCCTTATTTACTCCCAGACAGGTGTCATTGACTCAGCTTTTGAGGGGTTCCAACGCTAAGAGGACCTGCATCTTCAACAACACAGTCTTAACAGGGGTGTGCCGTGTGCCCACAGCCAGGCACACTTCGAAGTTCCTCTTTCACAGAAAGAATGATGCAGCTTGCGCTAATTTTACACCAGTATAGCACAACTTGTTCTCAAACATTAGTTTCAGGCCACTTCTCTCCACTAAGGTGACAAAGGACAGGCTAATGCGTAATTCTTATTTACCCCACTCCACATTAATATTGCGGCACAAGCCCACAGTTTGATAGCAACGAGATGCCTGCTCTAGAGTCAGTAAAGCGCCCAGCAGCCCCAAGAACATAGGTACGCAACGACAGGCCCCATGTTCTGTCCCTAAACAGGGTTAACAAGCAATCTGAAAAGCTTCAAATTTAGAAAAACCAAACCTCCCTGCCCTACTCATATCAGAAAGACTCAACATTTACATTTTAGCAAAAAACAAATACCAAACTATAGCTGTTACAGAGGGGAAAAAAAAAAGTTTTAAATGAAGCAACCTTTTGGACACTCCTAAAATGCAAAATGACATGTTGGCAGAATGAGGAGCTCTCTACACAACTCACACAACATCCATTTTCATACCAGCTGAAAGTACATGTATTTGGAGATACACCTGATACTATTTTTCCACGCTTCTCAACTCAAGTCTCCACCCTGAAATCCACAGCTTATCTTTATGACAGTCTAAAAAGATGAAGGGAGTTGAAGAAAAAAAAATAAAACCGGTGGAAAAAAAATATTGACCAAAAAAGACACAGCCAAACCTCGGTAACAATCTGTCCCACTTGGGAGCTCATTGTAGTTTCATGAAGTGCTTTTATCTTTAGAAAAGCTGTGTAATACCAGGGCTACCAAAAGTAGACTTAAGCATAGTAAAGAAAATTTTGACATCCACAAAAGGACTGTTTTAGGAAAGGCTGCTTCACTCCCTTTATGCAAAATAGAATCTTTAGATAGAATACTTAATCTTGTAATTAAAATATTTTATTATGTTGGAATCTTATTTATTAATTTTTAAGTATTTAAGTGACTTAAAAGCTCAAATCACATTTATATTCAAAGCACTTGGTGATCATGAACATTTTAGTTTCTAATAAAATCTACGGAATAAAAAGTAAGAAAAGGGGAAAAAATACATGGAATGATGTTTGCAAGCTTTTGACACAAAAAAAAAAAAACAACCAAGGAAAAAGCAAACAAATATCCTTTGAGTTGAATCCTGTGAAATCCACCTAAACACTGAGTAGACTGGTGACCAAGAACCACAGAAAGTATTGTTCTCACAGTACAAAAATGAGGATGCCTTTCAATTCACTGCCATGCACGACACACCGTGACAGGTATGTATCTTTTTTTTAATCCCACTCTCCTTCTCCTGTTCTGAAAGAGATTCCAGACTGATTTTGCTTGCCTCCACTCTTTATCCAGTGTTTTATAAATACAGGAATACACTAGAATTTTATAATGGGGGGAAAAAATGTCATTTATATAGTGATTTAAAAATGCTCCCCCCCAAGCAGTTCACCAGTTGTCCAGAGTTAGCTGGTGTTACATCAGAACTGTGGGTTAAAACTCTCAGCCTAACAATGGAGAAAAAAATACTCCTAGAGGGGTGCAAAATCCTCTATATGCACTCTTTTGCAGGTAGTGAAACCGAGTGAGCTCCCTTCCTGCATGCAGCACACGTGAGCTGAAGCAGGAGGGGCTGCCCCAGCTGCTCCCAGAGGAGCAGCCCTGGGCAGGACCGCAGCAGGCAGCCACACAAACGCCTTCCAGAGAGCACTCGCTCTCCCCTGCTCCCACTGGGAGCTGTGGACAGGGAAGAACTTGCCCCAGAGTCCGTGGAAATTCTGCATGTTGCCCCTGGATGGATCTTTAAGACACGGCCCTAGGAACTCACTTAAGGAGTGAGTGACAGGAAAGGCTTTGTCCAGAAAGCCCAGGACCGGTGTTTAAATGACGTTTAAATATGACTGTAGTCCTTAAGCCCTCTGGGCTGGTGAAATGATACATTCTTACCACAGTTTTGTCCAAAAGAAGTTAAATGTACTAATTCAACTTAAAAAGCAGCCACCTTTGCCTTCAAGTACTTTCGGAGAAAGAACAATTAGCTGCTTTTATAGCTGATAAACACCAGAATTGGAATGTAATTTGTTCACAGGCTCTAACTGGAACCTGAGGAATGACCAGAATGATGTTTGTGAATAATCCAAAACTTTAACCAAAAAAAAAAAAAAAAAAGAAAGAAGAAAAAAAAATAATAAGGTTTTATTCTGCTCTGCAGATTTTAACCATTCTCACAGCTGGAATCTCACTACTGAGTTGCATTTAGTTCCAGCTACTGAAAACCTGCAATACAGAACTCTGGAAAGACCTGCAGTAGACAATTAAAAAATTAAATACATAATTTTTTTTTAGTATTACAATTCCCTGAATATAATCTGTACATACATTTTACTGGCCTACACAGCATACACACACATACACATTATCTCTGTGCTGAAAAACGAAATAAAAATGCCAGTTCCCCAACTCTTACAGAAATGTTCCAGATTTTTCTTGACAAAAATTTAACATGACAGAGCACAGCCTGAAAACAACAAAAGCCATATAAAAGTGTCTGAAGACAACTTCCATTTTAACAAGCTCATGAAATAGTTTGAGCATTGAGTGTAAAAAAAAAAAGTAATAAGCAGAGTTAGTTTGAGCGTGATTTGTACAGGCCCAGTCTTGCACATGTAACAAAAGGCATATTTACATTTAAAGAGGAATCTCATGTGTTCAGAATCTGTCAGGCTAGTAAGGGCTATACATTTTCTGTATTCTAGCTGAGAAAGAACACAGTGGTCTTAGGCCCTGGCTCCTTTCAAAAATGGCCTAATTGCCCATCTGAACATTAAACCATGTTTTTCATTAATAGGTCTGACATTCTATTTGGCAGTTTCCATACATTTTTTGGCTTCATTTTAGAAAACATATTTAAGACAACTTAAAAATAATAATCTATGTTTACAGTAAGGTCTGTACTGATGAAAATGCAAAGTCATATTTTACCTCAGCATTTAGTTGCCCTGAAGCACTTGGGTACCATGACCATCAATGACAGGCCAATCTCGAGTGCCTTAGAACAGGTATATAATAACAAGCAATTAACAAACAAACACAAAAATCCACACACCCTCCCACAAAAAACAGACAGTAGCTTTGCATTTTCTTTGTTTTAAACCAATGAAATTAAAGTGATTTCTTTAGTAAGACTTACGGTACCAATATATAAATTAATATCTTCATTAAGAAAGTTCTTCACATTTAAACTGAAGTTGAGTAGCTGAATACGAAATTCCTTCTCCTGGTGAGAAGTACTTTTCAGGCCAGGTCATCCATGTTAAGTTCAGGAAGAGGCTCTCTCCAGTAGCAAAAAGAGCTGAATTCTGGGCATGGAAATGCAGAACTCTGTTCTTTATTAATCAATGGGAACACATATTCCACAAGCTCACTTAGTCTGTAATACCTGTATTAAAGAAGAAGAAAGACCATTTAACAGTCTAATTACTGTTCAGCTGTAGCCAAAAGCAGCTTTAGAAGTCTACACTAGAAAGTTCTAGTCAAATAAAGCCCCACAACCACAGAAGCAATTTTAAACTTTATTTTGCCAGTTTTCATTTTGAAAAGTTTCAGTCAAGTATCCAAAGCTGTAAGTCCCTAGCAAGTAAGGTTTTGCACATGTCACACGTAACAGGAGATGATGGTCATAAATGCAATTATTTTAAAATCTCATTCCTAGACACTTTCTTTAGCTGAAGTAACAAAAATTGTCTTACGAAGATTTGTTTCCCTTAGTCTGTTCTTGGATCAGTTCACCCTTTGGATTCACAGTAAATATTCTGCAGTCTGGAACTCCCACTTGCATGTAGGCATACACATCCTGCAAAAAGCACCAACACAAGTACATGCTTCAACAGTTCCTTATTGAATATGATCTAACAAGCAATTTATCAAAGGAATGACAAAAGCTGACCCAAAAAGGCTACAGTACAACTGCCCCTTAAAAAAAAAATAGAACACCCCCAAAATATACACACACACACCTACAAAATATTCCCTCTACCCCCAAACATTTAATTCTTGCTCCCAGCCTGGGACCACAAACATGCACGAAGTCTATACCACACAACACCACTCCTTGAGACAATACTCTTCTAACAATAAATATCCATCTTTCTCTCACTCAATTACAGAAGCACTGAGCTGCAGAGAAAATACAGGAATGTACGATAGGAAAAGGGATTTAAGACCATGAAGCACTGAATTAATGCCCTTAGGTCATAAAGCAGTTAAAAACACTTAAAAAGAATTTGGAAAGGTGGCACATATTTAATAAAACTCTGAGAATACTAATGCACCTTTGTAGCCTTTCCCATATAAGCAGTTGCAGCAACTTTTATTTAAGGTATCTGCATGTGGCTTTTCCCAATCAAACCCATAAAAGCAGCAGCGTTCTGTTTCCATATTCAAATTTTCATAAACAAAAAAAGAAAAGCCTGTTTGTTTTGCTTCTCAAGTACACGCATTTTAACCCTTCAGTTAGAAAAGGGCACTTACATTGGGCCTGTTTCCAAAAGCAGCATAGAAAGGCTGTTTACTGGGAGCAAACAAATTCTTGATATCATTCAAACATTCGATTTTGAACTTTTCAGGCTTCTTTTCTATTACTTCCCTAAAATAAAATTTCAACAGTCAAATTCTAAAGCACGATTTGATAGAAGGTATCCTCCTTCCCCCATTTATCTGATATTTATATTCTCATTGCTTCCTGCTGCTAGCACTGGTAGTTCTATAGACAGTGCTAAGCAGCTCTCCAAGAACGGTACAAGAAACAATCAAACATTCCCTCTTCTCCAACACCCACAGTAAAAAAACCCAGGTGAATACTGTGCACAGGCTAAGTATAAATGGGATGGAATTCCCAGCTGTGAACGCAGTTGTGAACTGCTTTTTTGTACCTGATTATCTGAATCAGAAGATCTCATCAAGTACACATAATGATTTTACAACTCCTGTCTCTGACAAAAGTAAAGCCCATGACATTAACAGAAGCTGCTGTCATTGCTATCCCTGACAAAATAGAAAACAAATAAACCCCCAACGAACCCTAAACAAACAAAACCCCCTTCACAAACAAACAAACAAAAACCCCAAACACATTTCCATCATTAGCTCCTCCCACCAAGAACAGGTAGACTATGCCTGATCCTAAAGATCAAATGAGTTGAACCATACCTACACTCCATCATGTTTTTTAAGTAGCTGTACATGGAGCACTACCAACTCCACAAGATCATCTCACATGACAGTCTATCCTCCCCAGCCTTTTTTTTCTTTTCTCTCCCATGTGTAGTAGCACTGCTCTACAACCCTTGCAGGTAAACTTGAGAAGACAAAAGTGTACTAATATAAACAGAATTTAACAGTCATCAGTCATGGACTAGATGAATGAAGAGAAAGGAAAACAATCTCCTTCTGGACTGGTATGTTGTATTTTGTAGCCACTTCCAACATGCCCACAGGAACAGAAGTATGCAAGTGAAATTCAGACAAAACAGAGTTTTTAAACGATCACTAGAGGGACATCAAGTCTCAGTAGACTTTGGAATATAGTCCAAAGTGGAATGTTTTATTACAGTAGTAATGCCAAATATTTTTAATCTACTCTTTCTCTGAAATGGGGAGGGAACTGATACAAGAAATCCCACATGCTTACCTATGAAAGGCAGAAAACAAACTGCTGGGGGACAACATGAGAGGGCCTCTGGGTAGAATTGTTCCCTTGTCATTCACCCAGTGCAGGTATCCTCTGGTGATATCTGCCATCCCAATGGCACGGGCAGAACAGTACAGGAACTTGTAGCCATTTCTAGAAAAAAAATTACCTACTTAGTTCGTATTCCTGCTGAAGCTTCTTTGCAAAGCTAAGTACACGATTATAGCAACATCCAGAGGCACCAGTTTAAGCATTGAATTGCTGCAGAGCTCTGCACACACACAAGGAAAAGACTTTTCTATCGTTAAAAGAACCTGCAAGGCATGCAGCAGTTTAAACAGACAACTTAATCAAAAGTGAGAAACAGGAAGTGCAAAGAGAATAGGGATAGTAATACTCAGATGACACAATTAGATGGACTAGACTGTGTTTAAGTAAGTGCCACATCGGTTTTTTTCAGCTTCTTTCAGCCCAGCCGTAGGATGACAGCAATTATTTAAATTATCTGCATCACAAAATAATGGGTGCCAGATCTCCTGTCTTTTTCAGGTTGTTGGCAGAATTCGCAGTGCAGAGTGAAGGATGGATAACAACAAGCATTCATTAACCCCCTAAATTCTTTCTGCAGACTTTGTATGTTCATCTGTTACACAGATTTGTATACAGTTACTGCATGAACAAAAGGCTTCAGTGTTTATGTGCATTTTCAAAGACTTGATTGAATTTGGCAAATAATTCCAAAACTGCTCTTCTATTATGCACTGAATAAACAAAAAAACCCACCCGAGCCACCCAAACAAAACAAACACATTCATGTTATCTCCCATGAATCACAAGGGGCCACAAGAAGGCCAAAAATACAGACCCCCAAATATTTATTTTAATATATATATTTTATATATAAAATATTAATTATTAATTAGTATTATAATAATATAATATTTATTAAAACGTTATTTAGTAAAAATAAAAAACAAAGATAGAAGTTGATTACTTTAAGTCAATCCTGAAGTTTCTAACAGCTGATCATCCTCAGTAAGCAAGTATTATTTCCTGAATCACTGTGTTTTTGAAAAAAGCTTGCTAGACAAAGGACCAAATCTGAAAGGTGAGGAAGTATGAAGGTTTATTCTGCCCTAAGTTGCTGGACACAAATATTATAGGGCTATGTACCTCTTAGAGGAACAGTGCATTTGTAAGGGTGTGGCTTCCAACACCTGAACAAAGCAAAGGCCACACTGTAGCTGCAGGGGGGAGGGCACATGGCATGCCTCTGCAGGTCCTTACAGATCACAGGGTGAACACACTAATTTGACTAATTCAGAGAGGGGAAGGGGAAAGGGAAATTGCTGATTTGCTGAATTACTTTTCCATTTTTTCTACTGAACTACACTGGCTTATGTCAGAAATGCAACAAAGTGACAGAAAGCTTGACCCTGCATGCAAACCTACCCTTTGTGCCAGTAACAAATTGTTCCAGAACGTAAAATCTAACCTATGGGGAATTCACCTGGCTTCAGGAGCAAACCCATTAAACCAGGGAGCACTTATGCATCGGAATGACACTATTTAGTTTTAAATTTCTGCCATACCATGTTTCTGGGAGGCTTTGTGACCAACCTGAGTTGGTGGAAAACAGACATGCATGTTTGAGCAATTATTTCTACTATGGTTCTCTTTTGTATTCATGAAAATATTACACACAAGGTTTAAAAGCTGAAATGCAGAACAAAATGTCTGAGAAGGGAACTAGTAAAAGTGGTGGCTTGCATTCCTGCAAAAGCATACATCAGTGGAAAGATCTTAGTTTCATTTGTGTATGAGAGAAGTAGCACACTTGCAGCATTCTGACCAATACATTTTAATAAACTGTAATTTTAAACAACTATCCAATTACCTGTACATTAATTCCCATATTCCAGAAAATCCTAATTGTTTCATAGATTGCATACTCACTCGTTTATGGAATGATAGAGTTTTGCAATGCCCTGATGAGTCCAGTCCTTGCCAAACTGGGGGAGGATATGTCCCAGAGCATCAGACCTAAAAGGAGAATCATAGGTACCTGACACGTGGTATATGAGTTTTGTTAAAGACAATCACTAATGAACATACAGTTTATAAAGAGTATTTATAGAAAGATTTGTGTAGAAGGTCCTAACTATTTAAAAAGAAAATTAATAACTAGTCCCGACAGAGCAATTAGTGAGGTCATAAAACACAAGTCAGTTTCCAAGTTAACCTATGGGTGGTAAGCCTGGAGCAGTCTAATGAGGGAACAATCTCATGGTAAATGTTATCATCTTGGCATTATTCTTTTAAAATACAGTTTCTAGTTTGCTTTAAAGGCAAGCACAAATTAAAATCAAAGCAAGATTGTTAATGAACATCCTTTAATAGTTGTCTTAAATAAAGTTTCTTTACCTTGTTTTGAAAAGCAAGATAGGATCAATAAAGCAAGATGTAAAAAAAAAAAAACACAACAAAGAAAAGAAAGAAAATCCCCTAAGATACTTACTTGGTTATTGTTCCATCAATGTCTGATATTATGATTTTATCATTCCAGTTCCAGAGGTATATTGTTCCTGCACAACGGCAAGTCCCTTGATACTGGGTTGTAATACTAAATACAACATCATTAGGGCCATCTCTGAGCTTCAACTTTGCCTGTAGAATAAATAAAAATAATTGAAAATATAAGTTGCCCTCCCTCTAAAATTTTTATTTAGAATCATAAATGAAATCCACAAAATGGCTCATATACTCTTCTTTGTCTATTTTGATTAAATCAAAAACTGAACCATGGTTTAACACCGGCACAGTTTTGCTGTCAAAGTCTGTTGCAGTCTGGGTACCTTTGTATGTCCACAGTTCTTGTACCGCCGACAGCAGCAGATATTTCACTCTCTGCCTCTTTAATTCGTGCTATTACAGTAGAACTGCAGCATTCTCAAATTGAATTCCCAGTTTGCAATAGGATACAACAATATTTTCTACTTAGTGGATGCTTTCCTCAAAATTCTTCCCTGATGAAAATCATACATTTAGACAGTAGCAGAGCTACCTTGAAAGTTAGACCACAGTGCACACCAGTCTAAATGTATGTTATTACATAGATGTACAGATCCTAGGATATCCAAATTGCAGAAGCAAAGAATGTCACTATTTTGGCAACATCTTAATATAAAAGTTTGATTACAGAACTTTATAAGAAATTACTATTTTTTAATCTAATCAGATTCCTAAAAAAACACAACAGAAGAAAAAATGATCAAAAATTCCCTGCAGCTGCCTATCCTTCTCACAGAAATACACTTTAAATTTCTTTCTAAAGAATTTTTTTTAAGGTTTATGAAGCATGCTATGCACAACAGGCATGTCACTTACTATTTGGTCCGAAGACAGCCTAAGTGACTTCTTGTAAGATGTAACATTCCCATGGGGTGGATGCTCCGCTGGGGCAGAATCCATTTTCAGGGATTCCTTCAGCTCCTGGGATGCTTCATCACTAGAAGAATCATCCTCTGGAGGCCTAACATGACATCAACCAGAATAAATGTAAGCTACATAAAATCCTTCTTTAACAGAGCAAGATGCTTATGCCAGAGTAATTTCTGCTTGTGTTGAGGATTTGCTGCTACCTGATAGCACAGATTAAGGAAGTCCACAGTCTAGTGAATGCCCAGATAAAGCCAATACATGCCAGTAAGCAAGTAAGACTTGTAATGCCGGTACTGGTGGAGCTCTAAACATGACTATTCCCAGCTGGCTCCACTCATGATGGGTTTAGTAAAGACACAGGGTCAAGTGGTCACTAATACTGTGTTGATGAAATAGGTAAATTGCAGATGAAAAGGGACACTGAATGGGTAGCAGTGCATTGTTTTTAAAAAAAGCTGCCTCAGTTACTACATCATTTAAACTGTTGGTGATAAGTTAGTGGAGTAGCTCACCTTTTAAGGTTATTCACAGACTTATTTTCCTGCTCATCAGAGATTTCAAGATTAAAAGCAGCATTAAGTTTCTCTGAAGTACTACGTCACAATGTATTTAGTTCTTTAAATCCTTAAAGACACCAGCGTTCACAAGTATCTTTGCAAAATCATGGGAGTATATGAATATGTGTAATAAGTACCCTAGAATGGGAAAGTTTTGTGCTAAGCACTGAGAGCTATCTACCACAACTTGGGCAACACGCACACTGTGATTAATACTATTTTATTATTTCAATTATTTAATGTTACAAAAAATTCCACATGGTTCAATTTATTCATACAATATTAGGCCTTCACAAAAGAAAAAAAGTATTACAAAGTGTATCAGAAACAGTATCACTGTATTTACAGAGCAGTGGCCTGTTGATGAAGGTTACCAGGTATGTATTTGTTTTGTCAGTTACGTCATGGTTTAAGAAGTAAACACAATAGGATTTAGGAAATAAATGTAGTGTACTTGTAGTTCCTACAATGTTTGCTGCCACATTATTTTGCTGAATTGTTTGCTATACACATCTGGTTCCGCTTCAGTACCTCATAGGAAAATGTTTCTTCCCACAGTACATTACTACAGAATTCCTCATTCAAAAAGAAAAAGAAAAGAAAGAAAAGGAAAAAATGGCACCATTAAATACACAAATAAGTCTTCAGACAGGAACACACCTACTATTAACTTGTTCTTTTATAGTTGCTGGTAGTTCATTTGCTCTTTGTGTCTCAGTTTTCCCCTCTTTCGCCTCTGGTATCTAAAGCAACGAGATAATAAAGAACATATTGATATTTTAAGAATTTTAAACCAATCCAAGTGAAAAACAGCTACCAAAGTAGTACATAAACTATATTAATTCTCAGAAACATCCATCCTACATAATAAGTTCTAAAAATTATTTAGCAAAAGGATGCCTATGAAGCAATTATCTATTAAAGCTTTTTATTGTTTCAGGAAACAAAACTCTGTGTGCCAGAAATTGAGAACTGCTAATTTAACATGATGAATTTAGCATTAAAGGAGCTGTCCATCTTTACGCTTACAGATTTATTTATTCCATTTATTTAAGCTTATATATTACTTTTTCCACTTTCTTGTGTGGAAGTAAGTTTAAGGCCCATACTCAAGGTTTAGAAAGCTTAATTTAGTATAAAATGGGGTGTCTCAGCTTAACTATTATGCAGTACAGCACCTACTTATTTATTAGTGTGTACATTCCTAAAACATACTGCAGTTACTGAAGAGTAGCTCTGAAAACTGCTTATGGCTTAGAAGAAAGAATTTTAAGAATAATGTGCAACAGCTGGATACAATAAAGTTTGCTGAAGCAACTAATAGCACCAGACAATGATGCAGTATTTGAGGCTAAACAGATGCAGCTACAGCTACTGCAACTCTCAGCTGGCCATCAGTGACACTGAGCTATATGAGTGGTGTTTTGAGGTACTTCTGACAAGCTACAATTCTTTCATCTTTTAACACCTCACAGAAAAAGAATCACAATCGGTCTCAGGCACCTGCTTAGCCATGCTTTCTTTCTTGCGCCAGAACCACCACCTTCCAGACTTCTTTGGCATCTTTTCTTTGACCCAAGACTCAACAGTAGCCTGAAAAATCAGACGTGTTTTTAATTTGTATAGAAAAACAAAGAGATAATCAGGTGTTACTACATACAAAATTTTCAAAGTATGCATTTATCTATTTACCTTAGGCAAACTCTTCTGAAACACCTGCAAACTCAGAATCATCGGAGCAGCCAATGCCCAGTTATAATACCTGTTTTAAAACATGTTATTGGTAAGATATTACAAAATCTGACTACAGATCAATAAATACCAGCATGAAAACTTGTCCTTGTGTTGATGAAAACATGTATTTGCTGCCAAACCACTAATATGAACATTTTCTGCCAGCAGAGTTATTTCAATATATACAATTCAACATCAGTGGCAATTGCAGAAAAAAAAAACTCACTTAAGCTAAAGCTAAATTTAATGCAAATCTTTGGTTCAAACAGATTTATACACAAATTGCAATAGAAGCTGAGAAATGTGCTCACTTCAGAGACCAGATCTGAAATGGGATTTTCTACGACCTAATTACACGACACAGAGAATTTACCTGTTATAAATCCGTATTACCAAATTAGGATTGTCTATGAGTCCAGGGTTTTCAGCAAATTCATGATAAGTAATAATATGTTCCATGAATTTTTCTGCAATAGAAAGAGATTTTAGTTAGAAAACAATAATAAGAAATCCCAAGATGTCTGATCAGTTCATATCTAGGAAAACCCCTTCCGTCATTTCAGAGTCTCTGCTGATCTTGCAGCATCACTGAAGATGCGCTAATGTGGCCTACCTGTCAAGGATCCTGTGACTGCCTCCTCCCTACAGAAAAAGCCTTGTACCACTTCAACAGTCACAGTAAAGAGCATTAAGAAATTAGAAGAGGAAGGATAAGGAGAAACTAATTCAGTTCAAAGGCTGGACAAAGAAAGCCATGCTTGTCTAGACAAGTTTTCTTCAAAAATCGTGATGGCAGGTAAGGGGCCTACATTCCACACTAAAAGAAGAAGGGGATGGGCGATGTCAGCTTTTCAGGTTTGAAAAGCTACTACTATCACTAAGTAGCTTTTTCACAACTAGTTTCTACACATGTCTGCAGAAAACCATGATTTAGTGCAAGACTGTGCAATCAAGACATCCTTTTTCCAGTCAAATCCAATATTACTACCATGTTACCAGGAGAACAGTCCTGAGTCTTTATTAATAAGCACCTAAATTTCACTTAAATGTATTAGAGACTGGATGACGATTTAAAAAAGTAATATGAAAACACTGCAGTACATGTCCATGAAGATTTTATGCTCCTAAAAACTCCCTCAAAAATACATACAACTTCAATATTAAATAGACTACAGCATTAAGAGAAAATAATCAGCTGATAAAAATCTAGATGTTAACAATCGTTTAGGACAGGAGAAGCAGAGCAGAAAACATAGTCCAACACAAAGGGGTATTTTATCACTTGGAAAAAATGGAAAAAGAAGAAAAATTACCAGGCAATTGGAAAGAAGATGAATGGTTAAGATTTATATAGGACTAAGCAAGGACTTCCAGCCAGAAATCATTGTTGTTGGTCAGATAAACAATAAATAGTACAAAAAAGGAGACAGCTTCTCAAGACATCAAGTGTTCTTGATTTATCTGACGTTAAATTCTGCTATCTCTGCTCGGCAAACACTTGAGAATTTTAGAAAAACAAAAGATTTTCTATCTCCTTTTCTCAACATGAGCATAGCAATAAGCCAAAGTTTTGTAAGGGGGAAATCAGAGCATTCAAGCCACTTCATTTGTTTAGCTGCCTGAGCTCTACTCCTCTTTATGCTTTAGTCTTTCACATACCTTTAGAAATCTCTCCATTTTCATTGAGACCTCCACAAAGGGAAAGTGTAACATCAGGCAAATCCATAGCAGAATCAGACATGCACTCTGTACCACTATCAGCAGCAGCACTTCCCACTGACTGGGGTGACTGGGAACCAGAAAGCGTATCTGACTCTGTCCACTGCCTGAAGCCAGGATCAGAATCACTAAAAGAAAGTGAGAAGTATTTTACTTGCAAAAAAATATACAGATCTTAGGTTATGGAACACACTATATGATTACTTAAAAAAAAAAAAGAAATCCTGCTTTTGCATTTTTACATAATTTCATAACAAATTTAACACCAACCAAACAAAAACCCCAGACACGCACCCCCACATCAACCCTTCAAAATATTGGCAGACTGTTTCCAGTTCTCCTAACATTCCTCTAAACTGGGCAATAATTACATTTCTTGCCTAAATTGGATTTAAATGAAGAAAACATCCTCTACGTTCTACATCTGCAGAATAATACTGTGCTTCTCAATCTTTACTAGAAAGTTTTAAAGTAAGAAAAAGGAAAAAAGGGGCACTGCTGTTAGTGTTTTTAGAACACTGTCTCCTGGAAATAAGTACAATAGAAAAGAAAAATGATGTTAAGAAAAAAGTCACACTGTCATTTAAGGCTGGAGTTACCAGTCTGATCCACTGAAAAGTGTACAGTACAGCTAAACAAGAGGACTGGTACAAATGCAGTTTGAACGTGCTCCCCTCTATGTCTGCAGAACACACAGGTTCCACAAAGAGGAAAACTCTCAGCAGTCACCTCCCACGTGATCTTTCAATGTGTTTCTTGTCAAATTAGAATTTTCACAATGAGATTAGTAGTGATTACTTCACAAAAGCCTAAAAACCTTAAGTCCAGCTCTTTTTATCAGAACTGGCACATAAATAATATATGTAATAACTAAGGTAATGCAACTTCAGAATTACCCCATATTTACAGCATTTTACTTCAAAATTACCTTTTGGGAAAGTAGAGTGCTGCAACTTCAGGTTCCAAAGCCTTTAGGTCATCCAAGTAAATATCATCAGGGCCTTGATGATGACTTCGCTTGTGCACCCCTGTTAATTCAAAAATTTTTTTAAAGAATTACTAAGATGAAGTTATGCAGACACATGAAACATAAACATAATCATGGAGGATGCAGACTTATTTGTACAATTTTTAAGTTCCAGAGTTTCATAACAATTTTAGTCAGATAAAATTTTAAATAGGAAAAACTGAAAAAGCACATTTGTACTTTTTCCACCATGACCTCAAGTTTGGTAGATCACATTGAGGGCAAGAAGCAAGAGCTTTATTTTATTCCACACCTTTCTTTTTTGAAGGAGAGTCAGTTTTTGCTGTTGGTTTTGTTTCTGGTAAAGGATCCACCAATATTCGGGAAGGATGATCACAATCCAACGGCAACGGAACTTGTGGTTCTACGATTGCAGAAGCAAGAGAGTCTTTAACATCCATCTGCTTAAGCAGAGGATGAGTTCTTGGCTCAGGTTTCAGTACTGTACAGACAGAATCTTTCACATCATCATCGTCTTCAACTTCATCAGAGCTGAGGATGACCCTAAAATGAGTCTTCTCTGATGGAGTAATGGTAGCTGTTCTGCAATGTTCCAGTTTTTCTTTCTTACTTATCTGAAAAATAAAGAGTCTAGTCAATCCTTTCACTTCACCTGTTTGTTTTATTCTTTTCTAAACATTAACTTTCGTGGTACAAGTTCTGGTCACAAGTAAACCGGAAAATAATTTAAACAAGTATTTTAGCAATGTTAAACATGTTCCACCACATTAGGAAAGTTCCCTGCAAAAGAATTTTCATATGAGCTTATTTACAAGTCCCATAAAGAAACTGGCATAGAAGGAAGTGCTGACTTGACCAAATCACAGCAAGGAAAAAGCCTAAGTGTGGATGTATCAGGGATTCTGTTACATACCAAATTTACTTTTATCAAGGGTACAGTTCCTCTGGAATGAACTAGAACTTACTCTAAAATAAAGAAAAGTAATTTCTAAAGTTGTTTCTTTCAGGTTCTAACTAAAAATTCAAAAATTTCAGACTTCCAGTGCTAGGTTTTCTGGGATTACTTTGCTGAGCAGCTTTTGAGCTCAACAAAGCTGACTCCCTCTGCCTGCCACAAGGGGCTGCTACTTCCCCATTTCAGCTGTATCTTTCTGAACAGCAGCAGCAGATTTCCAATCCTCTCCTAGGACAGTATTAAATATGCCAAAATTCAAGTTACAGAGTTAGAGACAATAAAGAAATTTACCTTGGTTGATTCTGGGAATCCTCCCCATGTCCATTCCATGTGAGATTCAGATCTGAGCAGGCTCTCAGCAGGCTTAACTTCTAGTTCTGAATCACTTTTAGGGCAGACTTGCTCAGAGAAAGGGCTACCAAATCAATAAGAATTAAAATAAAAAAAGAAGCAAAAAGAAAGCCAGTGTTTAAAATGCATTAATGCATTTGTTGTCCAGCTACTGTTGGTAGAGTTTTCAACAGCTTAACAGAGCTTCAATTATTTGGCAACATGGCAAGGAGCCCAGCAGGGTTTTCAAACGGTGAGAAATTAGGTTAAAACCAAAATCACATTAAAGACATTAAAGGACTTACATAGTGATCACACTAAACAGACTCCTTCACTGTATCTGCAGTGCAGAAATAGGCCTCCCCTCAGCCCATGTTCCATTTTTCAAACAAAACAAGAACAAAACTAAAAGGTTTATTTAAAAGTAAGACAGAAAATAGTTTTAGGTTCCTTACAGCTGTAAAAATACAGCATTTCAGCTTGCTATGCAGAGACTTGAGTAATAACAGTCTTGCAAACGTAACTCACAAGTGCACAAAACAACATCAATTCCCAATGCTGGGAAAAAAAATCAGAAGATAACTCAGGAGAAGGACAGGAGATTACTTGAAAACTTCCTTCAGATGTGTTTGGACTACATGACCTTTAAAATCCATCCTATTTTTTCCTACAGCTGTTATTATCCATAAACTAGAAACAGACTTCTGAAATTTAATTTACCCAGAATCACTTTTATGCCAGTAGAACACTCTACAAAATGCTAGAAAGGAGTGATTTCAAAATCATTTTGCACTTAAGATCTTAGAGATCAAAGCAAACACAAGGTTTTGTCTACCCTTCCTTGAACAGGGTAATTATACTGCATATTACAGAAATGTTGTTCTTTTTACACTTCAACATTCATAACATATTATGGTTTGGGTTTATATAAACAAACCTCAGTAATTTACACTGTAGAGACCAGAACTGGACACAGCCCTCCATGTGTGGCCTGACCAGCACCGAGTGGAGAGGGATAATCATATCTCCGTCTCTGTCACTAATGCCCCTGTGGATGCAGCCCAGGATCCAGCCTGCCTTTGCTGCTGAAGCCGTGCTCTGCTGACTCATGCTCAGCTTGTTGCCCCCCAGCTCAGCAAGGCAACCAGTACAGGATTTCACACTTGTCTTTGCACTTGTTGCACTTGTAATTTGCACTTTGTAATTTGACTGGTCCGGCTGCTGGACCATCTCTTTGAGGCCCCCTCTCCCATGAAAGATTGGGCCAGATCAACTTTTGAGGTCACTACCAACTTGGACTGTTCAATGATTTAATACTGAAAACTTTAAAGTAACTCCCTACAGGTATTTAATTTATGGTATTTAATTTTTTTTTCCCCCATAAAAAGTTCCTGCAAGGATTAGTTACCTAATTCAGTACCAGATATCAAACTTCCTGAAGGTTTGAGGGACCCAGGTTTTGTAGTATCATACAGGACTAAATTCCAAGATATCAGGATATTTAAACATCTCTACAGGGATGATTCATCATCTCAGTCAACTTCCAGCCTTCATCACCCACAGAAAAGAAAACCATTTAGATATTTCCTCCCTCAGTTCTCCATTAACAATGTCATACAGAAATCACCTTTTCTGTACTGTTAGAAAGGCTTGTTTAAAGTAACACTGTGATGAAAATACACGTACATCTTTTGTTTTCAGGAAGAATACGAACTAACTTTTCCTACATGTCAAATAACTTATTCCACCTACACCACAAGTCAGCTGGAAGCCATGCAGAATACTAACCCGTTTCTAAGCCTAATTCTTAATACTCAGCAGTACCTGCAAAGATTGAATATTTCAGGGCTTTGGGACCCTAGGTCTGTTCCACTTCCCCCAAAATATGTTTTCTATTGTCACTCTCAGGCAGAAGTGTTTAGCCAAAAGGCCCATGCTTGTAATAGTGACTAGTCAGGCCAACATCGCTTGTTAAAACAGGAGGAACACTGATGGCATCAGGTATAAAATAGTTAATGGTTATGCTTTCCACCTTATTACAGTGAGTAGGACAAATAGAAGTGTCCTCATGGAAAGGACTCCGGCTATTTTCTTTCTTGAGCTCCCTGCAAGGGTTCTGAAGAGCAAGACAACCAACCGAACTACCAGTTAGTTAGCTTCTCCAGATCTCCAAAAATGAGGCTATTAAAACCTCCCATTTCTCTTCTGCTATAAATAGTTACACGATAAAATCTTTCTTTCACGGCTTAGGAGAAGTAATTTAAAATTTCTCTTCTCTTAGATGGCTCATGTGAGAGAATCCCCCACCCAATGCCCTCTCCAAAGACAGAGAGGAAAACTACCAATTTCTCTGCTGGATTGCTACCTGAACTGGGTAGCTTTCTGTTAAAAAGCAACTCCAAAACTGTGAAAAGCCTAGGCACCTCACATGAGGCACAAACAAGTTATTCTAGCAGACTAGCCCCGTAACACCTAAACAAGAAGAGATGCATGAATCATCTCTCCCAGATA
The DNA here is from genome assembly GCA_013398015.1 of Oreocharis arfaki. Taxonomy (NCBI): domain Eukaryota; kingdom Metazoa; phylum Chordata; class Aves; order Passeriformes; family Paramythiidae; genus Oreocharis; species Oreocharis arfaki. The sequence goes on along the minus strand of VZRR01007357.1, from coordinate 25,988 downwards.
TAACCTGCTAGTCTATGTTAGCTCAGAGTTTTATTAACTGAAAATGAGAATCAGCCTCTATGCTACAGTCATCTAGGTGACATAATCCATACAGCAATGTGTCAATCCTTAGGGTCAAACACCGACTGCTTTTCAGTCACAAACCACAAACCTTTGGGGAACATTTGAAGACTACATCTCATTAAGTGTAATTGAGGATGTGGTTGTCAGACCACAACATAAAAAGGAATGATAATGGGATTTCCTGTCCAACTGCTTCTGTTCATTAACGAGCTATGCACTGGGGGAATTAGCAGGCACCGAGCATGGCGTGGTACATTCTGACTCCACCGAGGCCACAGCCCTGCAAACACCTGAGGCAGAGAGATCATACACACTTCAAAAAATACCGGCTGAAGGTTGAGCTCTTCTATTGTGCACTACCTGTTGATATAGAAGAACAGGTACCAGTGCACCGAGAAGGTAACAAGCAACAATGCCCACCGCGTAAGGCTGACCAGTAACCCTCACCGACCTTGTGAATGTATCTGCTATGAGGCAGATTCCTCCATCAAACTGAAAAGCAGTAAAACTAGACACTTGCCAAAGAGTTCAGATGAATCCAGATACTACTTAGCATGCTATGTGAGACATACATGCCCTCTCCTGTATGTCCAAGGTTCAGAGAAAGAGAGAAATTTATCTCAAATACTACCACATGCGCACAGAGTGCTTTCTTATGCATATAGAGATTGAGGTTAGAGTGGTGAAACCCAAAGTGTGAGCCTTGACAAACCTACAAACGGAATGTAAAAGGAATAGCGTGAACATCAGAAACTGAAGAATGCACTTGAATGTACCAACAGAAGTGCCCTGATCACACTGAAAACTGACTGGCATGCTGTATTACGCTATTTTTAAGAATCCACAGTTAACCGATGCTGATTTTGGTACCTCTGGACAATGAAAGATACCAGAACTCCAGCAAATCCCCAGTTCTGAAGTGCAATATGATTCAAGTTTAGGATCTAGCTTTACCTTGAGCAATTTGGATTACTTCACCCAGTAAAATGTACCTTACATACTCAACACTTCTGTGTTCTGGCAGATCAAGTATTGCTTATGCTAGGGTGAATCATAGGGAACATCCTCGTTTTCCATACCCTTCTCAGCCTGAGGAAATCTTATTAACTGTATTTCCTCTCCTTAACAGTGAAATAATATATTTAGTAAAGTTCCCAAAGTTTCAAATTAATATTGAATGCTGCATTTGATATAACAGAAGTTGGGCAAGTTTGACAGTTTTACAGATGAGGGGGAAAACGAATAAAAAGGCATAGTAATTTTTTGTTTTTTAACTACTCATCATTATACAAACAATGACATTACAAAGTGACTTACTTCTCCAGAGGAGACCAGTCTCCATCAGATAAGGGGTAATGGTCCTTCGAATGATAAATCAAGGATTCTTTTTGTTCTTCACCCTTTGGTGATGAATTTGAGGATCCTCTGTGGAGACACATAAGACGTTAAGTCAGCTATAAGAAATGTGCATTACTAATTCAGTAAAAAAATTTACATAGATATTATTAAAAATCTAAGAACAAAAGTAAGGAGTGTACAGCTTACAGGATTTGTTGTTTGCAAGACACCTTTATATACCTTAAAATGCATTTAAGAACTACTATTAATACTCGAAAATATTGCAAATTTCAAAATCTGCTACTCTCGCAAGTAGTAATACTGAAGAAATCACAATAGCATAAATGATACTACTCTACATGAGTAGTGGTAAGTCATATTACTCTACAGAGACAAATAATAATACCAAAACACAAAGATGAACATAAATTTTTACACATAAACTTTACTACGTGCATCTTACAATCACAGTAAAAGTTAAATTAGAAAGGGTACTTTTGGCAATGTACATTTGACAGATTAAAACAGTAAGAAACCAGGTGTAGGTACTAGCACCACAATTTACCCAAAAGCTTACAAAATGAACATCAGCTACAACAAGGATGTAAAATATTGCACTTTTCTGAGCAGTGGAGTTTGTTTTGCAGTGCGAAGTCTACTCAGTATCTACATCAAAGACCCAAACCCAACCAACAGTAAAACCCACAGAACAGGCATACATCCTATTTTACAGAGAAGTCCCCTTGAAATACTACCATCATAGAATACTCCAGATCTTTTTACAGCTTTCTGAATTTAACGGAATAAATACATATTCTCAGGATACAACTAACTTGTTTTGAGGTTTGATCAAGGGCATCATGGCTATACAGTAGATAAAGAATACAAGGAAAACATGCCTGGAAATTGAGTGCAAAATGCAATAGAAATTTTAAGCCATTATTATGCAAAAAACCCCCTATTTTTATTCCAGTGCACAGTTGCACTGGATTTGTTTCAGAATGCTAATGCTAATTTCTCTCATGAAGGGAGGAAAGAAAATATTTTGCCATTATCAAATGTGTAAGTACTTAGAATTTACATGCTTACTCACTTAGACACTATGGAGTGACAGTGATCAACCTCATTTGCACAAGTCTTTCATTTGGAAGACAGTCTAGATTATGGTAAATGCTGAACTCTAAAAATGTCTTTGTAGCTCCACTTCTTATTCAGCAGTAGTATTTTTATGAAACCTGATGATGCAGCCTGACTTAAGATGAGAACTGCAGAGACTGTACATCCTTTGTATTCACAAACCAAGCTAAGTGCGACAGAAATATGTTTCATACTATCTTTGCAGGCAGTACTACGTATCTCCAAAACAGGAAAAAAGTATGACTGAACAACTAAGTAAACAAAAAAATTAAAGGTCCTCAATATTTTCACTTGAGTAGGGAGGGAGGCAAGATGACACAAGGGTGGAAATGAACAGATTTTATTCACTGGAAATTAGCAACAAAAAGGAGTCATACAAAGGATCCAAAAAATCAAATTTAACTGACAAGTGGATAAACACAAAACTTAAAAATCCAAACTCAGTCGAAGATTATGGAAAACACAAGGGGAAAATCAGTATGCATCAACTTGTAACTTCAAGTTGCACTATCAATTCTAAGCTATGTATTTTGCAAAATTCATAAACAGTACTGCCACTTCTCATTGTTGTCCACTTTACATATAGGCTAAATAAATACATAAGATTTCAGAGACAGATAACTACTTTAACCCTTTAACACCCTTAGCACTGGAAAAAAAATACCCTCTATTTCTGAGTTGTACATACTGTAATCTCAGTCTTCCTGGTCTTACTTTTTATAAGTCCAGCACTACTAACGTATCTAAATCATAGCTGAAAAAGACAAAGGACATATTTTGAAAAAAGTTCCCAAGAAACAGGAAATAGCTTGTTTTCTGCTTTATAAAAAAACAAAGAGATAAGACATTACATACTGGCACCTGTGACTGAATTTTTGACCTTCCTCTTGAAACATCACCCTCCCTTTTCCTTTCCTAGTTTCACTTTGAAATTTGAAGCTATGTCTAATAACAGTTAAGTTTTTAATTTCTTATCTTTCTTCCTCCTTTTCAGAGCCACATATTTATAACTAAAAAAAACCAAACAAAAAAAACCCCAAAAAACAAACAAAAAAAAACCCCCAAAAAGCAAGCAACCAGAACACCACAATCTCAAACAAATCTACTGATACCAACTTGCATCCCCACAGGGTTTGAAAAGAAAATTTATGAACACTTTTTCACAACCATATTTTTAGCTGGGAAGAAAACAAGTGCATGCCTATTGCAAGGCATTTTATTTCCTGCCCTGGATACCCACTGGAATGAGAGTATATAAACTTCACTAAGTGACACAGAGCCACAAATCCACTGTCCCTGGGCTTTCACTATTACAATGTGTTTTTGTTTAGTGTCCTGCATTTACTTGCTGTTCACAAGAAAACACCATTCTTTTACAAAATCATCTTCCTTTCACTTTACAACACTCTGTCTGATGATGCATTTCTACTGCTGTTTCTGCTTATACATGTTAAAAGAAAAGTTTACAAATAAAAAACCTTGCCACACTTTCATTCTAAAGGGTACAAAAAATAAAAGCAGAGTAATCTTGATGAAAACACCACGGTCTCTTCAGCTATGACTAAACAGTCAACATTTTGGTCAAATGCACCATTTTTTATTCCTCTCTAGTCAAAGCAAGATAACTGCTAGAATAGCAATTTGAATCCTAAACACTAGATGAAAGCAGCCAGTATTAACATGACATTCCTAAATATTTAATACATTTGTAATGATATGTTAAATAAAAGAATAAACCATTATTGAGTTACATTTTCTCTCTTCCTGTACTTGACGGTTATTTTTATTTTTGATGGTTTCACTATGACAAGTTTATTGTTGTCTTAATAACTGCACACTAAAGACTGAGAAAAGCTCTTCCTTTCCTTAAACTGAAAAAAGACAAAAAACTCAAACCAAACAAAATGCCAATGTCCTGACTTAAACAGCAGAGTGAACAACTAAATGACAATTCACTGACACAAATACGATACTGATAAAATACGGCAGATTAACTAAGAAAGCCACAGACACTCTAAAACCACTTTAAAATCCAGATTTTGTTTGCTGTGTTTTACTGTTCATAGGTATGATAACAGATTCATGTTTTCCTGTTGCCCATACCTTTCTGGCTGGAACTTACTAAATTTGAGACTCCTCTGAAGATCCATACTGAAGGAGTTTTTCAGTTATATTTCACTCTCTTACACCAAAATGTTCTTGCAGTTCCCAGACCCGACCTTGAATTTATTCAGACAGTTATATTTAACAACAATGCTGTCCAGTGAAACACCTAACTTTCTTTGAAAACCAAGTCCTGATGAGTAGGTTTTTCCTGGATTTGAAGCATTTATAAGCTTGACAGCTTTCATCTTTAACCTTCATCTTTCCTGTTACCCCTATAGACCTCTTCAGCTTGTTACTACGTGCTATCACTTCAGCACAAGCTCCACTTTACAAAGAGTTTATCCACTGCAAAACAAGACTGATTTTTTTTTCTCCTTTTATTTTCCTCCTCTTCACACACTTACAAAAGAATTCTCTTTACTAATGTGAAGGGACATTCATTTATACAGTTTCCAGTTGCTAAAGTAAATGTCAGGTCACAGAGAAGCCAAATTCAGATGTGGTGTACTACAGGCATTCTGCAATCTATCTAGAGGTTACCAAACATACCAGAAGATCACTCTGCCTCATCAGAGAAATTACACTGAAACTTTCTCAGTCACACAACAGATCATAACAACACTTCTTCACCAGAGTGGGCATAACTGCATTTCATGTTCATAAAAAAATGGCCCAGCTTTAAAATGGTTAGAAGATTTGGACGATACCAGTTTCGGAGTTTTGTTTGTTTGTTTGAGGAAAGGCCTAGGCAGAGCCTACCAAAACTTATGCAATACTTGCTTACAGGAAATGAACAAATCACCTTTTAAATGTTCAGTGATAACAGGTAAAACAGCAACTATCTAAGAGCTTACCTTAGGGGCTGTACACTTTTCTCATCATCTGAGCTTATTTCCATTTCGAAAATCTCTTCAGTCCCAGCAGAAGAGATCTGATCTTCTTTCCTGCTATCTTGTTTGTATTTCTTTCTTCTTCTTTTTTTCTTTTTCACAGAACCAGGGGTAAATACAGTCTCTGTTTCCCCAGAGTGTGTAATTTCTGAGTTTGCACATGTCCTCTCATTTTCACCTGATTTCAAATGATTGTCAGTGTCTTTAAAAAACTGATCTTCAGTGGGTATTGGAGATGTTGCCAAATAAGCAGGAACTTTTTCCTAAGGAAAAAAAAAAAGCTATTCCACTTTGTTTTGTGCACACAGGATAGTTGTCAGCTACAGATTAATCCTTGTACCTATATTTAGACACAAAGCAATACAGAAGCCCAGTGGTATGAAGCTGATATCCAGAAAGGAACCAAGTTCACTAGAGTGATTACAAGAAGTTCAGAAAAACGCATGTTAGTATTCTTACAGCTTCAGACACAAACAACTGATTTTGCCAGCAAAGCAAATACCCAGTCAGCGGAATGTTTTTGAAGTTATCTGCCCCCAGCATGCCAGTTCCATGCTTATTAAACGTGTTAATAAAAAAAGGCTAATTAAATCCACTACTGTTTATTTTGAAACAGATTCATGGGAAGGTATAAGTTGAAAGGGACATCTGGACACCATCTGGTCCAACCTTCTGCCAAAAGCAGGGCCTTGGGTTAGGTTATCCAGGGTCTTGTCAAGCCAAAGGTTGAGTATTTCTAGTGACTCTATCACTTCTCTATGCAACCTACTCCTGCATTATATTCCTTTTGTACAGAAGGATTGTCCTTATATCTAGCTCATATTTTCCCCTGTGCCCTTTGCCCCATTTTATCACTAGGCAGCCTTGTGAAGAGAGTGTCTCTGTTCTACAACAACCTTGTAGGTACTGCAAGACTGTGGTTAGATTCCTCTGAATCCTCTCTAGGCTCAAAAGAACAAGCTCCAGCAACTTCTCTTTTTATTTCAATTTTTCCAGCCCTGTACCAGGCTCTCTCCAATTTTCCAATTGGGAGACCAGAACTGTGCCCCAGATTTGATCTAACACACACCAGGCTGAGCAGGACAACCCCACATCCCTCCATCTACCGACCGTGCTATTGCTGATGCTTCCCGGGACACATTTGCCTTCACTGCAGCCAGGGCACGCTGCTGGCCAGGTGATGCAGAGATGCATCTCATCCAGTCAGATCCCAGCCCGCACTGCCCTGTGTGCCAGCCTGGGCTTCCAACCCTTATGTGAGACTGCACATGTATCTTGTGCCGATCTTGTTGGTCCAGTCTCCCAGCCTGCCAAGCTGCCTCTCTGTGGTGGCTCTTTCTCTGACCTGTCCACCTCATCTCTCAGTTCACTGTTACCCACAAAACTGGTGAAGGTGCCTTCAGTCGTGTCATACATGTCAGGCATTATTTATGTAAAGTATCATTCAAAAAGAAAAACTCAACTATAATTTACTCACATTAAAACCTACATACAAACAACCAACCCTCAACTAATTACAACCCACTGCCCTTTGAAGGAAAAGCTTTAGCTAAGGACTGCCTGAGGTTCATTTACATAGTAACAAGAAACTACAAATACATTGACATCTAGCCTGAAAGAAACACGCTGTGAAGGGACAGAGACAAGGTGGAACAAAAGGAGAAGAGAATGGAATTTGCATAATGAAGAGAAAAAGTTATGGAACTCAATTTTATGGTAGAGAATAGAAGTAATTACAAGATGTCTGTTATTTTACTGGACTCTCGTGCAGAAGATTAGGCAGGAACACTGATGAGACACAGCCAGAGCACTGATAGTACTTTTGATGTGTTCAAAGTCTTATCGGCTATTTAATACTAAATTCAAATTTTTCTTTGAGTTAAGAGTTACAGAACAGATTTTGTTCCACTGGTTGTAAAGTAGAGTGAAGTAGAGAAAGGAGAACAAAATACTGCCTTATATAACATTGATGATACACAGATTTTGCATTGTGAGAAACCTTGGAATAAAATGCTAGCATCTAAAGTTAATATTCTACACAATTAGTGATAAATAATCAAGAATAACTAACTAACTAAATAAATCACTCAGGAAAAGTTAAAAGAAAACTGGTTGAAAAATTGTCTTGATTTGTATGGATTGAGGTGAGTGGTATTCCTTGTGAATGTCAAGATGTGAAAAATGTGAAGACTGATCCCTTAAAGGACCTTTCTGAATCTCCTCTAAGGAAAAAGAAGAAAAATCAATGAGAGGTTTATGATTTATCCCTTAAGCATAGCTTCAAGAGGCAAACAAAGAGATGTTGGCCAGTTGCAGGAAAAAAAATGCCTAGAAGCAGTAAAAATAACTCAGTTTTGCTTTGCAGCAAACTTGATCTATATTTTCAGCATGAACTACCAGCTTTCAAGAACACATTATACACAGATAAGGCACTCTTGTTATAAACCAAAATGTACTATGCGAGTGCAATATCTCCTTTAAAACACTGTACTGGGGACAAAGGCGGCAGTTACCACCCTTGCCTTCCGAAAGTTGTAAGACTGATCAGTTCCCATCAATGTCTGACACTGGCTAGATCTATAAAAAACTGCTTTCAGTTTTTATTTTAATCACAGTGTATGCTGACACAGAACCCAATCTCCCTTTTGCTTAAGTGTTATGAATCTCTACCCCAAGTTATCATTTGGGGTCTTAATGCTTATTTTCTCCTTCCACTTTAAACTGTATTTAACTCCTTTCAACATGAGAGCTTCCTTTGATCCCTCACAGTAAACAAGTAGCACCCTAAACTAAAAACTGTATCAATCTCATTTCCTTGAAAGACTGATTCCAAGAGGAAATTAACACTTTATCTTTTACTTCACTGAGACAATTTCTTTCCCTCTCTCTTCTGACAATTTTCATTAAATCTTTTGGAAGATTGTATTTAGATCTTCTTTCCTTCGGACTTGCTGAAAAATGCCAATAGATTCAAAAGTAATCAAAAGCAATGCTCAGGACTGGCCAATGCTCAGGACGGGCCAATGCTGTGATTACATATCATAGCTACCATATCCTTAAGGAATCAGAGTAAAAATGAACCATTATTCCTGTTTTTCAGAGGCTCATTAGCTTCCAGTTGCAACAGATTCTTGGGAAATAAATTCTCAAGTCAAAAAGGTTACAGTTACCTGGTGAAAGTTTCATAAATAAAATTGTGAAAAACTGGGCTAAAATTTGTAAGGCATATTAAAAATACGCCCCCAAAATAGACTACCTTTATCAGTAGAGGTACAACCTACAAGAACATAAGGCAAAAGTTATAGTAAGATACCACAATCAGTGTAACTGCAGTCAACAAGAATGAATTAACTAAAACAAAATTAAAAAATACTTCAACACACTTTCCAAATAGTGCTCAAATTAATAAAAGTAATTAGTTACGTTATCATTACTGGCAGCAAAATTGTACAAAGCATCAAACATCTTGGCAACATATGAAAGAGACATTAAGATTCAGTTACAGAAAATCTAGCTTTCACAGAAGTGAGGATATTGTCAACACTGTATGAAGTATTTTTAACCCGTTACTCTGTTAATACTGCACTGTAGCCGTCAAGAAGCACAAAGCCCTTACATCTTCCTCCTCAGTTTCTTGCACAAAGAAAGCTTCTCCGTTGTCACCCAGTTTCATATGAAGATCAACAGCATCGCCATTAATTTCTATATCAATCTGTGGAAAGAGACAATTTATTGTAAATAATTCATCATGGGGAAAGTGCTGACCTCATAGTCCACTTAGCTCTGAGAGCAAACTTTGTTTCACTGTATAATGGTGTCCATTTCTCCTCTCTCCTTCTGATACAAGTCTGTTGTAATGGTCTTTAGTTTGTTCACCTGCAAAATAAATAATGCTCCTGGCAGAGAGCCTAACACCCACAAGAAAAAACTAAACTTATATAAAGACTGAATCTCGCTCAAACAATTATTGATCTAGTCTTTATTTCATGGAAGAATGACTGAGACCGTTAAGATGTCTAAATCTCAATCTGAATTGGAGCCTGGTATGAATCTGAATCCTGAATACCAGAAGTTCCACCTGGAAGCCTCCTGGAGGCAGGCTTTGTCTGAAAGTGATAAGAGAAGGCTTGCCACAGTTATTCCTGCAACTCAAGTTACTGTTGCAGATTTTCCTGTTCATGAGTTTATGGCAGTATGACATAGGACCACAACTCTTCTACAGCCATAGTGATTTTTTCAGAGAATAATGTTTTTATTATCCTAAAAAAGTACTTTTTAGCCAAGAAAACCCAGTCATAAGAGATGATAAATTAGGTAAATAAACAAACATGCATGGGGACTATACCCAAATCCTTAAGATATCCACTTTTCTTTTTCCCCACAATAACTGACTCATTTTGATCTGAAAATCACATATATTTCACTACTGTTTATTCTTAAAATAATTTCTTGTATTTCCAATTCAGCAACACGAGTTTACAAAACCCCACCTTTTCTATATGCTGGTTTAGGCATACTAACATCTCTAACTTTAGCACCTATATCTCACACTGGTTTCTGGAGACCTCAAAATATACTTGAAGCACAGATAAGCACACTTTGTGTTCCCACACATATTGGGACTATCAATTGATCCTGGCCTCATAACATGCCAGAGAAAAATGCATCCACAATGCAGCAACAAACATACAACCGACTATTCAGAGAACTGTGTGAACAGTAACTCCCAGGACAGAGGAAACAAGGAGCAGCAGTCATCTACAGAAGCAAAAACTGAGAATTACACTGACAGTCTAGTGTAACAGGTACCAAGAGTAGATGTTTCCACTACTCAACAGCTTTTTAGAGGTACGCAGAAACTGAAAACCTCTCAAATCTGGTTCAGCTACTCAAAAGTGTAATTAAAGGCATTTAACAAACTCAAGTTTCAGACCACTCCTGTTGTAAGCCTATCTGGCTTGCCTAGATGTCAGAAAAAGTACAGCTATACCACCTCTTCTTACCCTGTTGAAAATTGTAATGTAATCTCTTACAAAATTGTTAAGGTTAAAAAACTCTTTGTCATCAGCAAGCTCATCAAAATAAATACTAACACGTGGGAAATCAAACAAAAAATAAACTCAACACAAAACCTGCTACTGACCTGTGTCACTATGACAAGCATACAACTTTATTGTATATAACTCTAACTATCGACCTTCAACAAAAAAAATGACCTGACCTAACTGCTCTTTTAGTTTCACTTTATTCACAATGAAAATATAAAGATAGGGGTAGCTTCCTGCAACAAACATTACCTCCTTAAAAAAGCAGAATATAATCCTGAGGGTTTATGCTCTGTTTAAATCAATCCATCTGTTGGTAGCACACCAACAGGCCACATACAGTATTCCTTACTGACAGTAAAGTCCCCCACCAACAGCTCCATATCCAGCCAACCCAACCCAACTCCCTCTCTGGACACAATTAAAAAAGCCTGTGGGAAGGGGATGGCAGGACAATCTGCTCAGGCAGCACCACCATCTCAGAATGGCTAGACAGGAAATTGTACCAGGTTCTCTTTCAAACACACCCACACAGCAATGAAGCTTCAGTAACAGTTTTCATTTGCTTGTGGATATTAGTAACTGCATTTTCTACTACAAATCAGCCTTGAACACAGCTAACAAGGAGCAATATTTATAACAGGTCACCAACACTTAACATAAACTCTGTTTGTCCTTCAGACATTCCAAAAAGAGTTGCTTACATCAGGGATCAGTTAAAGAGCATTAAGCATTTCTTTCCCAGCGTACTTGGATAAGTAAATAAATAACCCCATGTCAACATTTTAAAACTGTGAAGTCTATACATTTGTATTAGTCTTTTTGCACAGATCCAGAGCTGTCAAAGCTTTTCTTTCACAGTATTTTTGCAGAGTCCTCAGATTACCACAAGAAGTTCTGTTTTGCATTCCAAATCTACCACCCTCAAGAGCATTTATGAGCAACTTCTCTGGACTAAACCAGCCTGCTAACTGGGAATGTGGGGAGCTGGGAAAGGGAGAAAGAGTGGAAAAAAGGAATGCACAGGTACTCAAAACTTTGTTTTGACCCACTTTCTGAACTTACCACTTTTTCTTTGGAGCGCAATACACCGAGCTTCCCAAATCTGACATGGAAAGGAGAACACTGGTATGTCCCATCCTGCTGCCGGACCACAATGACATCGATGCACCCCGAAAGGGTTGCCTGATTAATGCCTTTGTACAGCTCCTTCACAGTAACCAGGACTTGTCCTGCAAGTTGCCCTACGTAGTTCATAGTCTGAGACTAAGGGAGAGAAAGAAAGACAAAAATAAAGTAAAAATGAGTAAACTGAAAACACATAAAAAGGTCTTTTGAAATGATTTTTTGAAAAACATCTAAATAGATGTGCAATGTCATTTATCAATTACTCTATTTTAACAAGCTTTACACAAATATTTTCAAGAATCAACAGAACTTTGATGCAATCCTTATACTACTAAAAGTCTCCAAAGTTATAAAACCTATTCTTAATGCTTTATCAACCTGAATCTATCACTAACTAAATACCATAACAAAAATTTTGAAGCATGTTATTTTCAGACCTCAAAGCCTAGATTTAAGTGATGCTTAGTAACTCTGATAAGCTAAAAAGAAAAATTCATTCTCTAGAGGACTGTCTGTTTAACACAACTGATCCTCTATTGAAAATGAAGAAAACTGTACATAAGGTTGCAAAAAAAAAAAATCTCAGAAGTCAGGAAAAGCTATGTAGAGCATACTGCATGTAACTCTTCCTTTACAGCTCTGTATTTCAAAAATGGCTGAGTCATCTCTGAGAAATTATCAAAGTATGTAATGGGAGAAAAGAGATACATTAAGAAGATTATGCTATAGTCAAACAGGACAAACGAGAGCACAGAATCACTTATCAAAAACTCTGTCTAATCCATTAAAAATACTTAAGTAAATGAACGAATTCTGAATGACTGCAAGTCTTTCAGACTAAGAATACAATTTGAACTATGACTGTAAGTAAGAAATGGAAGTCCAAAGATTTCTCATAACATCTGAGCTTTAACAGAAAGAGGAGGGGAAACTGTGAAAACGTTCTGATAGAAACCTAAGCGCAACCCTTTGCCATTCTACTGTCTCCTGCTTCCCACCCAAAAGTCTGCTACAAGCTCATTTCAAAAACATCCAAGCAACTGCAGCCTGTGAAGTTAAGAATATTTAGGAGAACAAAGAACCACTACCAACAAGCAAAACCCACAAGACTGAACACATAAAAGAGTCTGAATTTCTAAAATATCCCCACAAACAAACCAAAAACCCCCTATTTTGGGATATTATTTCTAGAAAAAAAATCTACAATGAATTTTTTTTCTATTTGAATTTATATCTTAATTAGTGGTCAAACAAGGTTTAGGATTTTTCTTAACACCCCTAAACAAAATTGGACTGCATTACAAGATTTCTTTCTACTGATACAGCTTTCATTGTCTAGATAATTAACCAATTATTGCTCTTTTGAGCCTCCAAAGTCTTCCTTACAGTAACACAGGGTATCTCACACTCACTCAAAAGGGGGCTACTTTTGTGGCATCCATATAGTGATATAATCGTGAACTGGCAAGAAATCTAAAACTACTTTGACACTTAGAGCAGCTATGGAAATATTTTTCCCCATCTCTGGCTTGTCATACACTACCAAATCATATTAACATTTTTTGAAAATAATTCCTTCCTCTTCACAAGACTTACAAAGGAAGGTGGGGGGTTTCCAATACAGACTTAAAACTGTCTTGAAATTATCCACAGAATTATTATGCTAGGTAATATGCTACAGACTTTTTTCCCTGTAGCCTTTGTACAACATGGTTGATGAAGACAAAAAGAACAGACTGTCATTGAGTGAGTAATGAGATCAGGAGGATGGACTCCCTATCAACATTAGTCATTAACTCAATTTCATCTGTAAGTAGCTTCACGTACAACTATAAAACTGACTGCTTGATAGTGAAGTAATAGCTCACTCTTGCTAAAGAGGGAAGGTTTCACTTCAACCTTTCCTCATCTGACCCTCTTAATGAGCTGATTTTAGCTCACTGACACAGCTGGCAAAAGTCTACCATTTTTTGTTGTTGTTTGTTTCAGTGGGTTGTTGGTAAGTCAGATTAGCTCACTAAGCAGAACACAACAAACACCGGAGTCATAAGGCACTGAGCAGCACCAGAGAGCTAGTGGAAAAAAAAGAGGCAGGGAATTGAATATCTTCCTTTTGACAAGTGAGATATTTGCTGCATCTCATGGAACTGGAACTCAAGACAGAGAGGTCAAAACAGCTCTGCTTTCCTGTTGAAGCAATTAGCCTTACCCTAATATGACAGTCATGTTTAAACTCAATCTCATGAAAAAAAAAAATCTTTAATGCATAATCATTATCATTCATGGCTCTACCTTGGTCACTTCCAAGTGAAGTCTATGGTATCAGCTTAGAAAGAAAAGCTGACTTTGTGTCACCAAGGAGACTGCATTTGTTCAAAGAAACGTTTGACAAAATTAGAAATAAAAATCTTTAATAGGGTCTCCATTCCATATATTTCATTTCAGTGAACAGGACTTGAGAAGTGGGCATTAGCAAGGAATTCTCTCTGATTTAAGTAGCGACTCCTTAAAAGATCAAAATTTCCCACCTTCTGCTAAGAACTGAGTTCAGATGATAAATAATCTAGTTTTTCTCACACACATGCTAACTTGACCATATATATTTACTACACAACCCACACAAGACCAAAGCATTCACCCATTTTACATGTATTCTTGCTTTCCTGTAGCAAGAACATCCTGTAGCAACTTTATCTCTTCTACAGGTATCGGTTTCATTTCTGTAGCACACAGCACAGCCACTTTTATGAACACACATAAACTGAATAACCTCTTACATTTGAAAGTTCATAGCTGGTTCACTTTTACATGCAAAAAAGTTATGAACTTTCGTACCTATTGAGTATTAAAAACATTGCTTATAAGCAAAGTAGCTTTTTACGATCCAAGTCTTAATGTAAACGTTGTTTTGTACAATGCAAGTAAACCAAACTAGATAAAGGTAATAAACTAATGTACATTATTGCTTACCAGGCTGCAGTTCAGCTTTTAACATAATAGTTGACCTTGCAAGATAAACATGTTATATAAGAAGGTTCAAACATTAGCAAGAAAATGATGAAATAGAAACGAAGTGTCACTGCACACCTGAGAATGTCAGTAGAACCCCAGCTGGGAGATTTAAAAATTTGGGGGTTAGGATTTGGTTTGGGTTTTGTTTGGGTCTTTAGTTCATTCATCTTAAATTTTATTGTATATTGTTGGAAAACTTGTGGCAGACAGTACAGAGAGAGAGGCACAGCATGAAATGTCATTGTGCTAATTCTTGCAAATGCAAGAGAAATAACCCAGTCACAGAATAACCACTAAGGCAAAGTATCTCCTCAATAATACTCTTTATTTCATGCTTAGTAAATACTTATTAAATATCACTGTCTTGTAAGCAGAGAGCAGTATGCCTTCATAACCTCCTATAAGAACCTGAAAAGCATGTTGATTTCCAGTTTTGAAATTCAGGACAAAAGCCTGATGGAAAAGACAAGCTAAGAAAGGCAATGCAGTAACACCTCATGACACTGCTTAGCTTTTAAGTTTTATTTCTTTTGATACCCAGAATCTACACATTGCCTGATGCAGTGAAATTCTGGAACTCTGCACAAAAACTGAGGTTAATGCAACTCACTACTGCTTACTCTTCTCAGATAGCACATTAAAAGGCTATGAATACCTGAGGTATCAAAGCAAAAAAATTTTTTATGACTTCTGAGGCTCCAGAGAGACTGATTTTTGAATATTCATGCAATACTACCGAGTTTGCAAAAATTCTTACAGCGGAATATATTACTACCAGAAAGCTAAGTGCAACTGTAATTGGAATGGGAGAAAGAATCTCTCTGTCACATCATGAAAATAATTTTTTTTTCTGGCAAGAAGCCATTGCACTACCAAAAGCAGAAACTGAAACTGCTTTGGTTTTTTAACTTTCTTTTTCTGAGAGAGCACAAAAGAAAATACAAAATAAGAAAAAATATCTGCTTCAGAAGTTCAATAACTAAAATTCTGTGCTTCCACTTTCAAAATGCTCAATTCAGTTCAACTAAAATTAACCCTGAATATGCTGTTCGACTTCCTCATGTTACAGCAATGGCTCTCAGAAATTATGATTAAACAGTACTCCACCTCAGAATAACTAATAATTCTCGATACGGCAGACAAATTTTCAAAACTCATTACCAGGAAATGCTTACATTAGCATAACCTGAGCAGGAGGTTTTGTAGATAGGAATTATGTGTCTGCACCACTAACAAAGATATTATTTTGGCTGCCACTAGACCAACACGTTTTCTTTAACACTTTTTTTAGTGTTATTCAGTAATATCCATATACAGGTGCAAATATAATCAAAAGTCTGTCCACAATAGGTGTTTTCCGTGCATATGGAGAACCACTTTACTAATGGCAAACTGCATTTTTCTTGTTCTTAAAGCAAACACCTTTTATACAAGTGGACCCATAGGAACATGCCTACTACAAGTGCCTAGTTCAAAAAGAGAAAAAGAAGAGTGCAAGTTACTCATAGGCAAGCTATCTGATTGCTCTAGAGAGCTGCAGCTTTAGAGGGCATGAATTTTAGCTATCACAGCAAAAAAAAGCTACTTAAAAGTAGATCTTAGCTTACAGGAGAGTAGATACTTGTACATCCCATTTCTTTTGAGATACATTTAGAGGATTAAAATGTGTCTAATGCCACATGATGTAAACAGCAAAGACATTGTATTTGTTTCAAGAGATTAGGCAGAACAAAATAAAAAAACATGCAGAGCAGTGGTTTACCTCAATTTATCTTATTTTGCCTATATTTGCATACATATAAATTTATGAGGCAGAAGCTTTCCTTAAGCAAAGAAAATCTTTAACAAGTCTATTACTAGTTTCTATTTTGTACCCTGAGAAAACTGGGGGGAAAAATAACCCTGTCAAACAGGACCACTGTAGCATCAGGTCTACTCAACAAAAACATCTTTGTTCCCAAGTAAAGATTTTAATTGGGGGTTTAGGATTGCTCCCAGTACTGCACAGAGCAGTTACAGAACAAAAATGGGAAACAAAGTAAGCCTGTTGAATGCCTGACTAAAGTCTTCCACGTACTATTAAATATCGGCAGTCAATTTTTATAATTTTAACTGTGTTATAGGAAATCATATACCCCTATTGAGCAGTAAGTCTGTCAAACTCACCAAGATTCCAGAAGGAACCTTTTCATGGGCAGCAACATCACTTCTACTTGAGTCATCTTCAAGAACATCCTTTTCTGAGTTATGCATCTCAGAAAACAGAAAACTAACTTTCCACAATACAGGTAGATGTAAAAATTACAGCCATAACAGAATGTCGTAGCAGCATTTCTTCTCTTCTCATAGAAGCAGAAGAACTATGTAAACTTTCTGGTCTCTTACAGGAAACTGCCTGGTATACATTCCCACGCAGAATTAGTGGTAAAAAGGAAGTGCTTCTTTAAGAAAGCTCACACAGAAACTCCCTCACCAATAGGCTTTGCTTGAAGTGTCCCAGCCCCCTTGCGCGCTCCAAGATAAGTAACAGCATGGGCTGACTTTGCCATATGTTTGCACTGATAGGTGATGATCTTGGTTTGCATCATGTCACGTGACTCCAGCTGAAGCTCCCACAAAAACAGGGATTTAGTTAATGATTCTTAAGCAAAGTCTACATTAGCTCACTGGGAGACTTTTCACCCACTGTTGCAACTCCACCACCAGCAGCAAGCACTCCAAGTCCTGGTTCAGCCCAAACCAAGGCTGCCTGCTGACTCTCCACGCACTGCTCCCTCTGCTGATGGCGTCACGGGGGCAGCCAGTCATGCTTGATACAGCACATTTCACAACACTTCAGGGTATGGTATCTGTGGACTTTTTTCCCTCCTTCTTGAAATTGTAATTACATAATAATTGCAAAGAGACAACTGACCTGGTGTCAATGTACACCAAGTTGAAAATTTGTTTTCCTGTAGAAATTTTCTCGCTGTCTTCAAACTGAATTGTAAAGCAGTATAATTTGAGTGTGTGGACAAAACATATAAGCTTTTTAAATAACTAGCTTCAGACTCAGAATAAGAACTAATTTCTGATCTGAGGAATTCTGAAATGTCATTACTTATCTAAATAATATAATGGATAGGTGAAGTAACTTGAGGAAGAGTAGTAGTATAAGGAACCAATTCTGCCCCAGGATGCAAGAGACATTCTCTGAGGACCATCAATATTCCTTCAACACAGACAAAGTCTCATTACCCTAAACCAGTGCATTTCCTTCCCACCCTCATGGGATTACTGTGTGTCTGCTCAGAAGACTGTGGAAGATTGCTTCTTGAACTACAAGCTTAAAAAAAAAAATTAATCTAGGACCCTACTACTATTCCTCCTCTAAGTTTTTCAAATCCATGTATTAGACTTCGATGCAAGGACAGTGAACCACATTATAGCATGCTGCCAAATAGCTTGTAGGTTTCCAAAATAAATAATGAACTACACTCAAGGCCAAAACTGCATCAGTGTCAATGACAAAATCCTAAATTGAGTGTTGGGATTGCTACGTCTGCAGTAAGGCTGTAATAAACTGCTACTATCTCTGAGCCCTTTTCTACACATTGAATTAGTTCATATTGCATCTGGCTCTCAGGAAAAACTAGTGGGTTTTTTTAGCAAACATGACAAGTATTTTCACAGAACAGTAGGAATTACTAGAAACACTCAATTTCCCCTTTTTGTTCATCATCCCTTTACCCTGTATGTTCCATTAAAATACAGAATAAAACACACAGTTATGAGCAAAATGGAAGCAAAATTCATAAGCCAGTGCTTCTTTTCAAACACTGTTGACTTCGTTTTATGTTGGGGTTTTTTCAGTGATATCTGTGCTATTTCAATATCATTCAGTATTTCAGGCTGGCATTATTTTCTTCAAAGCTTATAAAAGCGTTTTGTACAACAGCCTTTCTACAATACAGATAAAATTGTGGTCACTGCAGTAAGGTAAGATTTAGACAGGTAAGCTGCCTAAGCTTTGTACATTTAGCTAGCCCTCTTGTCTTTTATTTCTCAATATTAATAAGGTAAGTAAAATATAATTTCTGCTGAATAAGTTTAAGAACTATGTTATTTACTTACAATTTGCACAGGAAAATTAGCTTTCATTTTGAAAAGCAAATATCTCAAATCTGGAAGCCTTAGAAGCAATGCAACCTTAATGAAGCTCTTTGGTGTAGGTAGGTTTTCCTATGGTTCAGTCCCAGAAAGCACACATGAGTTTTTTCACTAGACTCACACAAGTTAGTAATGCTGACAAAGATCATTCACCATCCTATGTTCTTTCTTTGATCTGCTCTTTGTGGGTCTACACATTTTATCCTGTTTCTCATTAGTCAAAATCCCTGATGGGAAGTATGATTCCATTTTTAAAACACAGTTTTCTGCAGCAATCTTCATAATGTACTTGATTGCATTTCATTTAGTTCTACAGCAACTCAGAGATGCAGTATTTTTTTCACCTATGCAATGAAAAATTCAGGCCAAATCAGGAATTAAACATGCTGGGGGGGTTAGCACATTTAGAAATTGATTTTTCAGATTTTCCCTCCTTTTTTTACCTCATTGCATATTCAAAACATTGCCTCAATAGGCTACATTTGTAGCTGCAGATCAGATTTCTTTTTAATGACCATCTGGGATATGTCAAAGTCTGACTGACTGTGAAAATGACATTTAAGTGATTATTGGATTGTACTGTATAGGAACCCTAGAACAAACGCCACCAGAAAACAGTTACAAGACGCTTCCCCAGCTTTCATCAGTGCATACTATCCTGAGTTCTGGAAGGAAGGAAGCACACATCCTATAGACATAGCTTCTATCAGCACACTATCCCAGCTCACTCAGAGATCAGAATAAATATTCCAAGACAAATAAATGGACAAAATCCTTCTCTATTTAACATATCCTAATAGATACGGCAAGTACGGGACAGCCTTTGTTCATGTTCCCATAGCCTCCTCCACCCCATCCTGTCACACATAATTTTACTTACTATTCACCACGAATTAAACACCACAGTTCTCAATGTCAGGATGGGGTGAGACCATTCTTAGTCTCACAGCCCATCCTAACACTGGAAAAGATCCTTTCTCCACAAGGCTCAGCTCCAGTTCCAAAATTCCAACACTTTGCTTATTAGGTGAAGAAAAAAAAAAAAAAAAAAGATGGAGGAGTTGCCAATTCTCCTACACAGATTACAAATATCAGACCAGGGCTGAAAACACTTTTCTGAACCCATTCTTGGTCCCAGCCCTAGTCTAAAGCCTCTGCTTACTGAGACTGGAAATAAAGCTCTGCTCATTCCAGACTGTGCTAAGACATATTCACTACAACATCTCTGATACTTCTGAGTGCAAAAGTCTATCCATTCTCTATATGAACTTCTAAACCTAATTCAAAGGCTATTAACCCTGCTAAAATAAAATAAACTTCGACAAGACTTACAGAAGACATACTGAACGATGATTTACTGCCTCAGATGCCTTCTGAAAGGGACACATGATTTTTTCTAAAAGAAAACAGCTACAGTTTTTCCTCTGGTAGAGTGGAAAAATATCATCAAGTGTCATTTCTTATTAAAAATTAATATACTTGCTAAGATTTTCCATATAAAAGCCAAAGGTAGCTAAAATATAACTTGGCATTAAATTTTCCATTTTAGCCAATTACATGCAACTAAAAATGAAATTCTGTCCAACAATGTTGAAAAATACTAATAGGCAGTACTACCTTCTTTTACCTGCAATTCCCAGCTGTCCAAAAAATGAAGAAAAAGCCCTATCACAAGTAATAATAGCAGGTACAGGAATTCAAGCAGTTAACAGATGTTAGAGAAACACTAGTGATACAAAAATAATGTATTGTTCACTAAACTGGTAGTTAAAAAAGAATAAAATCAAATTAGTTTTCTACCTATGATTCAAGATGGTAAATTCAATGCCTTCAAGATCTCCAGTCAGGTGGAATCAAGAGCCATTCAAATCCAAGTATTTTTCAGTGCAACCTAAGTACTTTTGTATCACCAAGGGAAAAAAATTAGCAATAAAGGAAATTCACAGTTTATTCGGAGTTGGTGCTTTCATAACTGTGTCAAGTTATATCTGTATGATCTGCTATGAATCATCTGATTCCAGTGTTACAGTATCTGTCCTTGTATTAATTTGACAATTTTCTTTTTTTTTTGTTACCCTTTTTTTCTGTTTACGAAGGAACGTCAGTGAAGACAAAGAATACTTTATGAGTTCCTAAACTGAGTTTTACTGTAAAGTGATCAGTTCAATCAGAAACTTAGGTTACACATACACAAAATATTCTTATGCACGTGGAGACCTTAACTTCTTCCTAAGTACTGGAAAAAGCAACTGGCTAATGCAAGAGTGCAGCCCTTTGGAATCTGTATGGGCATATCCCACACCACCACCTGGCACATTTGACATATGGATTTCCAGCAACACAAGACTCTTCTACAGCCACATCATGCTTGGCTGAACTTATTCCCAGCCACATAACACAGAAACCAACGTTTCTGAATAGAAATCCTATCAATCACATTTTTGCATGAGATGAGAAAAACCAGATGAAGCTTTTCCTGTATGTTTCTAGAAAGCACGAAGCATTTCCTTAATAAGCAATCCAGCAACCCCTCATCTTCGTTTCCTCCTTTTAACAAAGTTTCTTTCCAGGTGCTGATCTGCCCCAGGTGTATTTAAATTTTCTTGCAACCTGCCAGGGCTTAGAAGCCAAAGCAAAACAACACAGCTATGTGTGCATGCACAAAATCTATCTATATCTAATCTATTAGTGGCAAATAATTTGGTTACATTTAGAATGGATACATGAATATAAGATTTGAGAGTACTACAAACCTTCACGTTGACAAGAACAGAAATAATACTTATTCTGAGAAACACATACATGCAATAGCTTAAAAGCTCTAAATATTGCATATATAAACAAGACACCTTTTCTTCCCACTTCATAAGATCTTCCATATTGTTAAACTCAGGAACATATACCAAAACAGAGCAATATCCCTAAATTTAATATGCATATAAGACATATACTATCAACAAATTGTGTAAAAATGCTAGTATTACAGAAATCCCACACAGAAGTACTTCCCAACATGAGATGCTTGGAAGAGAAAAATTAGATACAGCTGAGCAACGTGGCAAATGCTTACGATATAAACCCAATCCACCTGCATTACTGAGTTATAATGACCACAGAGGTCGCATGTGGCTGAGGGATCTGATCGCCTCTAGCACACAGCAGTGTGTCTGCACTGACACAACACACCACACCTGTGAAGTGGCCTCACAGGTTTCTTGTTTGTGTTAACAGGCATACTTTTTTGTTTGGGGAATGAATGGTTTTAAGTCACCACTAATTACTTTTCTACTTTAAATCACTGTATTTCAGTTCACATCACAAACTGAATTGTAGTTAGCCCAGTGAGAGTCAATTACTTCCACTTCTAATGGAATTGCAGCTACAATTAATTTTCCAGAGCACTTATTTGAAAGAATTTTGAAAAGAATCCTTTACACATTTCCTTTAGAAGGCTTTTCATAACCATCAATTCAGAAGATGCGTATTTCCTGAGGAGACAGTTACGCAGTCTAAAAAAAGACAAGTAAACCTAGAGACACAGCCTAAGACCAGCTTAGCTGGCTTCAGCCACATACACCAACAGAAATATGCCACCTAGTACACTGCAGACTTTTCTATTATTACTTCGCGTATTTACATTTCTGGTTTGAACTTAAGCACTTTGGATAAAGAAATGGGCCAATTCACCACCTAAAAATCTCATCTGTTCATTCGCCACATGCAGAAGCAATGAGGAAGTGTCCCTTAGTTCTGGGAAAATGAGTGACTCAGGACAACTTCTGACAGTTAATGTCAAATTATGTTAGTGCAAAGCTGAAAAAAACTTATAAAAATGAAATAGTCAGCTAGGAAGGGGAAGCTAGCATCCTTTCTTTGATAATTCTATTGAAATATAAATACAGACAAAAGATCTCCAAGAAGTGTGCTTAAGCTTTGTCCTCAAGCAGAAAGACAGTATGACTTGATTTAGCATGACAGCTTCATACTACATCAGTCTGCCCACCCAAACTGAAATGCAAGCACTAATGTAACAACCAAGATGAGAGAGCAGCTAGGCAGATTAAACTCATTTTAAGCACCACATTCTTTGCAAAAGCAGCAACAGTTTTTACTATGCTTAAAGTGGGTAATTCTACCTACAACTGAAAAAAACCCCTCTGCTTACCTATGTAACAGTGAGATATGTCCAGAGATGGCATCTCTGTGTAACTGTAAAACAAACTGTAACTTCAACAAGATCACAAAGAACATACTCCAGATACAAAAATCACTGGGATACAGTATGCTACTATGCTGTGTTCTCAGAATGTGCCCACTATGGGATGAAGACATCTAATATATACGCTTTAGACTTTTATTTGATCATAAACGTATCACACACTGTTGTGTATAAGCCTGAAAGCTTTTTCACTGTGGAGAGCTGTAAGACAGCACTGAATCTCACACCAGAAAGTGTCCTTTCATCCCTTTTCAGACAGTTATGTAGAACGTATTGCTAAATCATGATATAACCAATGATTAAAAGTTATTTCATACATAATCCAAAGCTATTTTACAAAAAAAAAAAAATCCTATTTTTCAGAAATTCTAACTTAAGGACAGAGATTCAGTATTCACACAGACTGTGAGAAACTGTTTTCCTGTGTGCTGTGATGTTGCACTTAAAAGATGCAAGACTGGAAAACAAGAAAATTGTGATCTAGTCTATTAACCGTGTGACCATCTTCCAGGAAGAGAAGCAACAAATGCAGTTAATGTAACCTCTGGCTTTGACAAAGGTTCCCAAAGTGGCTTTGAACAAAATCCCTTCACCTCTATCTGATCTAGGTTGCAAATTCTCTGAGGCAGAGACCAAGTCATAAAGCATGCAATGCAAAAACGGGGTGCTCGGGGCCTCCAGGTACATAAGGAGGTGTCAAGTGCCCTAAGTGCAGTTTGGATTTCCCCTTAACTGATCAAGACTTTACAGGAGTGGAAGGAAACGCTGGAGGTAGGACATAAAAGGACATAAAATTCACTGCACTGCAAACCTGAAACATTTTATGTGGATGTCTTCCAAGAAAACAATAGCAAAGAATTCTACTTAATTTTGCAACAACCCAAAATATTAAGTACCAAGAAGAAGATGAAGTATTAAGTACCAAGAATAAGTTCAAACACCATCTCGGTCACAGGCCACTAAAAAACTCAAACGCTTTAATATGCTTGACTGGAAAGTTATGATAGAAGCTTAAAAATCAATACTGTAACTGCTGACGAGAGCCATTCAGCACTATCCTAGTTATTCCTACTGCAACTAAGAATAATACCAGATAATACAGCATTTCAGTCAAAGTTCCTGGCATCCTGAGATCATTTAGAAACCTTTTAACTCTACCTTATCAGTTTAATAGTCTATTATATAATAGCAATACGTTTTTGCAGAGCACCCCACTTTACACCACTCAAGTAAAGAGATCTTCCTTGGTTTTTGTAAGTGATGGCAAAACTGTTTACATTCTCATATCTTCTGGGATGCAAAGAAACTATAGTAGAGGCTAGGAGAGAAGGCACAACTGTTGGCCCTGGCTGGAGCTAGCTGCCTAGTATGTATACAAAAAACCCCCCCGGTTATGTATCCACAAAGTGATTGACATTCCCATACTTTAATAACCAAAAAAAAGGCATTTTGTGACTTATGACTTTTCATTACAACTAATGAATACCTGTACATTTTAAAAATACATGTAACAGTATAAATTTTTTCTATTCTGCAAACCTTAAGTGCTCAGCATGCAAAATTGTCCCAAGAAATGTTTGCAAAGTACAAAAAAACCCAACTAACCAAAGCAAACCAAAATAGACCCCAAGGAGCTGTACTTCAGTGATTCTTGAGGGTTCCTTACAACCTGGGATATTCTGTGATTCTAAGGACTAAATTGTGTAAGGCTGTCTATCATCTTCTCTGACAGTATCCTGAATAATACCACATACCATTATGGTATACGACTAACAAATTCTTTCTTGTAACAACAATGGAATTTTAGTTGAGGGGGGAGGGTGGGGGGAAGGAACCAGATGAGGTGCACGTACAAAGCGCAGCCACAACACAGGTATATTTATGACATCATTTTGCTGGATAGAAATGCAGAGGTCTGCACAGCATACTGCCCTGCTCTACCTAAATCACTGATGTACTCAGTATCCACTTCAGGAGAAGAAAAACGCAGTTCACACAAATTAAACCAGACGCACACTTGGCAAGAACCCAAAGAGAAGCACACAAAAAAATGCGGGCAGTGTAGTCCCACTTCAGACTCCCCACGACAGCGGGACAAACACGGGCGGCAGAGGTGGAGCGCCCCGCGGGAGGGAGAGTTCGCTGCCCGAGAGTGAGGGGAAGGCTCTGGGCGGCGAGGCGAGGCGAGGCACGTATCCCGGTGTGCCAGAGCGGCGCCGGGAACACGGGCGCTCCCGGGAGGTCCCGCCACCCCCGTGTCGCGGCGGGGCGGCAGCGCCGGGCGCCCCCCTCACGCCCGGGCTGCCCAGCCGCACACCGGGCAGCCGGGGCACGGGAGGGGATGTTTCCCCTTCGCCCCGCCGGCCTGGGCTGCGGGGAATTGCGGGCAGCGCCGGCCGGGCGGCCCCGCTTCCCAGCGACGGTTCCGGGGAGGTTCTCATGGTTCTCTGCGGGGAGCGAGCCCAGGCTGGCAGCCGGGGCAGGGCCTGCGCCTTCCTCCCGCTCTCCCTCCTTCCCTCCCTGCCCGGCAGCCGCCCGGGCTCGCCCGGCGCCGCCGCTTGTCCCCCCGCACGCAGGCAGGGACACCGAGCGCCGAGCCGCCCGGCGACAGCGGCCCCTTCCCGCTTACCTCGAGCGCGGCCCGGCGGGAGCCGGCGCCAGCCGAGGAGGAACGGACGGTGGCTGTACAGATGGATGGAGGGAAGGAAGGAGGGAAGGAGGGAGGGAGGGACGGGAGCGGGGAGCCGGAGGAGCCGCGCCCGGGCGGGTGCGAACTGCGCCAAGCGGCGGCCGTTGGTGCAGCGCGTGCACGCCCGCGCGCGCTCCCGCTGGCGGCGGGGGCGCGCCTGGCCCCGGGCGCCACGTGACCTTGGAGCGGCGCCGGGTAGGGCGGGGACCGGG
>VZRR01007352.1:79522-129479 GCA_013398015.1 Oreocharis arfaki | reverse complement strand
CCTTTCTTCTTTTCCTTTTTTGTTTTTCCCCTTTTCATGAAAACACTGTCCATTTCAGGTTTCTGGAGTATTTCCATGGATTTTGACTTGTTCTAGGCTGTTTTAACACAGAATCACAGACTGGCTGGGGTTTTAAGGGACTTTAAAGATCGTCTAGTTCCAACTCCCCAGACATGGGGGGCTTCTCCAGCTGTCTTGGAGCCCCTTCAGGCACTGCAAGAGGCTCTGAGGTCTCCTTGGAGCCTCCTCTTCTCCAGGTGAACACCTCCAGCACCCCCAGCCTGGCTCCAGGAGGGCCCTTGAGATCAATCTTCATTCCAATCAGATAAATAAATGCCTCCTAAATAATGGAGGAATATTTAAAGAATAAATTGTCCATGGGTTTCAACACAAAACCTGTCCAGGTCTCTACCTGAGGCAGACCTTCCTGGTTTTGGTTACTTTATGAGCTTCGATATGGGAAATTGCTTCCTTTTTTTTTTTTTTCCACTGGGTAATCAGAATCTTTTCAGACAACCACAGCCAATTAACATCAGCTTTGCAATAAATTGAGAATATACAGTCAGTAAAATTGCTAATGATCTCTTTTATAGTTTACATATTAATTATTTACACGGGTAAAAGGTCAACAAATCTCAGAAAAACTGACATCAACTGTTTGTTGATGTGAATGATAAAACGCCAGCTTTGAGAATGTATCCTGACTGCAAAATCAATCACCTGGCTTAATTGATTTGGCAACAGAATATCAGACATGAAAGAAATGCAAGATAAAAAGCCTTGTGCAAGAGAACCATAACGTGGTTTTTGGAATTCTTGACAGTGCAGAAGAAGAGATGTGCCTTGCAATGAGGTAATCCTAATTTATCTCTTTATGATAAATTCGACAGACTTCTTACTTGATTTACAGTGAGCTCAGAATTGAGTTGCTAAACTCCATGAAGCAGAGGAATTTGTATCAGAGGAACGCTGTGAACTGAGCTAAGGTGGTATTGTAATAAAGTGTTAAATTAAGCCCACCACTGGAAGTCCTACAATTCTCCCTGACTGCAGAGAGCTCCGTGGCTGCCTCTCACAGCTCCCATCCCCCCCCAGAGACCCTCTGAACACCTGGATAGGGTATCTGATTTATCATCCCATCTGAAATCAGATTATCTGAAAAGGACTGAATTTCACTCTCCCCCCACAAGCTTGTCTCCTCTCAAATCACTTCACAACCTTCTGGGGTTGTGGTCGCCCCTCAGTGAGCCTGGGTCAGCTGTGTGAGAGCTCTACTTCGTTCTGAAGATAATAAAAACCCACCTTGCTGATTATCAGGATCATTAGCTAACAGCTACATCCCTCAATATTTTTAAAAGGATGCTGCAGGCCCGGCAAACAACTCTGATGAATCACTCCGTGCTGCACCAGCTGTACGTTCTTTGCTCGTTAATCAGGTGACAAAAGATGGTATTTCACAGCCAGCTCGTGCTCAGCAACGCGTTTTGCTTGATGGAAAGCTGTGTTATTATTTACTTCTTTAACAAAGGTCACCTCTTTGATGTTTGATGGAAGAAGTGCTGTGTGCCACGAGACCGGTCCAGTGACGGAGCATCCCTGAGTCCAGGCGAGGGTGTTTGCACATGAGCTCATCCACGCGGCTGGACATCAGCCTCTCGTCTCCGGGCTCCCAGTGGAAGAGGTGGGTGTAGATTTCCACGGGATTAAGCCAGTGTAACTGCCCACATTGCCTGCACAACTAGCTGAGAGTGTGACCAGAATTAATGGAATTGAATGCCCACAGTCCAGTCTTTGGAGATGCTTTTGGCTGAGTGTTCAAGGGACATGACAAACATGAAGTCGCTAGCTGAGCTGGACTCTACTCATCCCTGGCACTCCAAATTATAGACAAGTACCTAAATGGAGCAATTAATTCAGGTAGGCTGGATTCAGTGCTTATTCATTCTGATCTGAATGACTGAGCCAATTTTTACGTGTGAGTGGAACCGGATTCTTGACTTTTTACTTGAGTTTTTTACCTTCTGAGTAACAGCTGGCTTCCAAATGCACCAACAGCATAAGATTTAAAGAACCATGCTGTCCTTGGTTTAAGAACCATTCATGCACAAAGGAGAAACCCCAAAATTCCTCTCGTGAGCTTCTCCTCAGGCAAGCACTTGTTTCAAATGAGCTCTGCATGTGGAAAAAAAACCCCAGCTGCTATTTAAGTGACAGACAATGTGGATTACATCCATAGGTTAGCACACGACCTGCTCAGTCACCAGCAGATGAATATCCCTCACTAATTGATTTTGATTGCTGGTGGGATGGTGTGAGAAGCAGAAAAGCTCCTGACTCTGTGTAAGCACTACCCAGCAGCAACTAAAACATCCCTGAATCATCAATGATGGTTCTAACACATACCAGCTACTGAAAAGACATTTAACTCTGCCTCAGCCAAACCCAGTACACCCAAAATTTCTTTTCCCGTATGGTTAATTGTCAGTTCTCTAACTACTCATTCTAAGACAAGGATACTGACCTGCTGCTCCCAATCTGACCTGAAATTAGGACATACTCTCCAAATAAATTATAATGATTAGAAAGAGATCCATGAACTGTATTTCAATTTTAAACAGAGTTTAAAATGCATCTGTATTTAAAAGCATTTAAAATACATTTGTACATCTGATGTAAGTCTGGAGGTTCTGCCCTTGAACTTAGATACCGTGATTCAAAACGTTTTTCATTATTTATAAAGACATAAGTAAAGAAAGATCTAGAAGACGTATTTATTCAGGATTTTCAGCTATTCTTTCCCTTTAATTTTTAGCATTAATCAAAGCAAACCCACAAACACTACGGAGATAAGAAGACATCCCCACTATATCAAATACGTTCTTGCATTAAATCCACGCAAAACGTGTTTACCTTGTCCTCGCCACGGTCTAAAACACGCACAGCAAATCATGCACTGTTGTGTCCAGGGGGTTGGTAGTCAGGTCATTTTCTGAAGGCAGCACCAGCATTCAGTGGTATTAGCTTGCTCATAATTTAAAGGCCAAAGTCTGATATACTTCAGAAAACCAGATCCGATATTAATCCTTAACAGCGCAGGCAATAAAAAGGCTCCTATCTTACAAATACAATAAAATTTGCCATGTGGAACTTACTGTGCTGGCAGTGAATCCCATTAAATCCCTGTGGGCATTTACAAACATATCCTATGAACGTGTCGCCTCGGTACGCTTCACTAATTTCACACATCCCGCCATTATGACACGGATTAGGAAGGCAGGGTCCTGAGAGAAAGGGAAGAAAAAATAAAATTTAAAAAAAAGAGAGAAGTGTGTACACATCCACAATAACAGCCATAATAGTTTCAGTCATTTATAAGCATTTGTTAAAGAAATGAAATGCCTTACACAGGCCTTTATATTCCACCAACTCAGTAAAATACACCCTTCACTTACTTCAGATAACTTGCCAGCACGGATCTTTATGAACAAGAAAAAATATGAAGCGTGTCACTGCTCATTAATCACAGCATTATTTTTTAATGTGGGAGAAGACAGGAGACAGTGAAGCTAAATCTTGCTCCCCTGTTAAAGATAACAGGCATTCTAGCTTTTGCACCACTGAGGAAATAGGCATTAATCAAACATGCCTATCATGCACAGAGTGACACGTACGATGTCCCTGAGTGATCACTACGTGTCAAGTTAGCAGTCTGAGGAGATCTCTGCTATGGCTCCGGGTGACTTTCTGAAATGTGAGGACCTGGGCCAGCAGTTAGCAGCAACTATTCCTTTTCCACTCGGTGCCTCTGCAGCATATCCACTTCAAGATGATTTCAAAAAGCTCTTCTGACTAAATTTTCCTTTTCCCCAACACGCCACATGGTAAGATGAATAAAATTTCAGCATGCAGTTCTGTTAGGATTGCAATTACTATAATTCTAAATACCTTTGAATAACAGAATCTTTTGACCTGAGGTCTAGAGTTTACTCATTTAACAGCACTGTAAAAGAGCTACTTACATTTTATTATCTTACTAATACTACCCACAACATGACTCCTACCAGAAGAAAACATCATTTTGATGATTTTTTTTTTTCCAATCTCATTTCAAAGATATGGCAGACATTGTTCAGAAAGCCCCATGTGCAAGTTTGTCTGTGAAAAGACTTGTAAATTCAATATAATGTACATTATTTGCAACCTTTTCTGCCATGTACCCAGAGAAGTGATGATGGCTGCTTGCTGAAATGCAATGTCATAATCATTCACTCACTTAAAATTGCATTTGGGAAAAAACCCAAAACAAACAAAGGAGAAAAGAAATCTTCAGTATAATTTAGTGACAATCAGGACTGGGAATTTCAGAATCCCAGAATCCCTGAGGTTGGAAATGACCACCAAGGCCATCGGGTCCAGCCTGTGCCTGATGCCCACCCTGTCCCCAGCCCAGAGCTCTGAGTGCCACCTCCAGCCCTTCCCTGGACACCTCCAGCCATGGGCACTCCAAACCTCCCTGGGCAGCCCCTGCCAAGGCCTGAGCACCCTTTCCATGGGGAAATTCCTGCTGCTGTCCACCCTGAGCCTGCCCTGGCCCAGCCTGAGGCCGTTCCCTCTCCTCCTGTCCCTGTTCCCTGGCAGCAGAGCCCGACCCCCCCCGGCTGCCCCCTCCTGTCAGGGAGTTGTGCAGAGCCACAAGGGCCCCCCTGAGCCTCCTTTGCTCCAGGCTGAGCCCCTTTCCCAGCTCCCTCAGCCGCTCCTGGGGCTCCAGACCCTTCCCCAGCTCCGTTCCCTGCCCTGGACACGCTCCAGCCCCTCAATGTCTCTCTTGTCCTGAGGGGCCCAGAGCTGCCCCCAGGATCTGAGGTGGTGCAGTCACGGTCACTGCCCTGCTCCTGCTGCCACACCACGGCTGGGACAGCCCAGGGGCCATTGGCCTTTTGCCCCCCTGGGCACCCCTGGGCTCGTGTCCAGCTGCTGTCACCAGCACCCCCAGGCCCTTTCCCAGCTCTCCAGCCCCTCTGGCCCAGCCTGGAGCTGCAGGGGGTGGCTGTGACCTGACAAGTCACCTTGTTGAACCAACAAATGAATGAATTGAATGATTTAGACGTGAAAGAGCTGCAAGTTTAGCGTTTCTGAGCGTCTGCCTGTCCGTGTTTTCAATTACAAGCCCAGGTTTGACAGATTCTCACAGCAGCACCATTCATCCAGACGTCACAACAGTGAAAACCGCGCTTTCCAAGCAAGTATTAATTTGCAGAGCATAAAAATTAACTGGATGAGGAGGATTTTAAAACACATCCCCCAGCTCTTATTGCCCATGTGGCTATCGCAGTTTGAGAAGCCAAGCAGGTGCACATTTCTATTACTACTTTTGTCATCGGCCTGTTCCGAGACACAGCCCTGCAGAAGTTTCTCTTGTGTGCGTCATTAAACGTGGGGTATGTCCCACTGAGCCAAAAAAACGATGGGCATGAACGTACTGCAGACTATTCCAGACTGATTTAGTAGCTAAAAAAGGGCAAAATTCGTGAAGATGACAAAAAGGAGAATGGCTGCTGCCTGCCCTGCCTTTTCCCTCCCACATTCTGTATTGTACTTCAAAAGTAAAGGCACACTGCATTCTTAATTCTAGGAAGACTCGTGTCTTTCAAGTATTACTGCTTCTGTTCATCGTATTTCTCCTTCATAATAATTAGGGAAGAAACATGTCTAGTAATTTGCACTTTCAACCTCCCAATAAATATGAACTGTGTGGTTTTTTCCCAAGCCTCTATCACAGTGCTGCAGTCTGGGGAGTACCTGCAGGCAGCCTCGTATGTTAATTGTTTCTATGCAAGCAGATCTCTAATCTTCCAAGAACAATAAATCTTTCTAATAATGACTTCCTCATTTTGCTTTCTGCTTTCTCTGTATGGCTTGTTAAGCACACGTTCAGCCTACTTTCATTGATTTTCTTTTTATTTTGCATTTTCTCAGATCAGTCCAAACTGCAAAGGCTTAAAAGGTCATCTGAGGTGCATAGTGATAAATATACTGGTGCATGACAGTATCTCCAACTAATGTTTTTCTTCTATGAAGCCTTTCTTCTGGAAAAAAAACCCATATCAACACTACGAATATTTTTTTTTCCTGATTATGGCTCTTATGGACAAATAATATCATTATTTTGAACTTGAATGTTGAGCGTTTTGCTTTGGGTGTTTTTGCTTGCCTTTGTTGATGTTGTTCATAGAAACTGCTAGCTTGAAAATTATTTTTATAGCAACAAAACACCCTCGTTAATTACGCTGAAATTAAAAAATGACAA
Organism: Oreocharis arfaki; assembly: GCA_013398015.1. Lineage (NCBI taxonomy): Eukaryota > Metazoa > Chordata > Aves > Passeriformes > Paramythiidae > Oreocharis > Oreocharis arfaki. Next base: position 123,172 of record VZRR01007352.1, on the reverse strand, counting down.
CCAGTTAGTTTTCACTAGTTAACATTTATTGATTAAGACATAGACTAACCCCATGTTCTAAATGAATGAATGATTGAAAATCAAAAAGTCTGTGTCACCCTACCATTGCCTTTCCTAATTCTCCAAAGGACCAGACTTCGAGCTCACGCATCCTGAAGATATTCAAATTGCATGAACACCCAAACATGATTTTCTTCTATTTATTTATTTATTTTAACTGAGTTTACAGCAGCCCTGATGTAATTTCTGCAGATTTGTGTGTCTTAAAGGGCCTAATCCTGCCATCATTCCACTGAAGCACCAGAAGCGTGATGTGTGAGATCTGGGCACAGATGCCACGTGATGAGAGGTCCCAGCCAACTTCCACAGGGATGTGTAGGCTTTTAAACAACACGGTATTGAATTCTGGATAATTAATTCTGTGACAGTCTGATTAATATGGTCTGTTACTCAGATCCATAGCAGCAAGTTCAAAAATACCCTTCTTTTACCAAAGAAAAAGAAAACACTAACCAAAAAAAACTCCCAAAAAGCACCAAACTCAAAAACCCCAAGCAAACCAACAAAGGAACAAAACAAATATGCCAACTATTTTTCAAAAACAGTGGACTTCAGGGATCCTTTTTTTTTTTCCAAATCAATAGTGCTGTAATACTTTTACAGGTAATCTTTAAGTGGCTTCCAACACAAAGAGAACAACAACATTTGATCAATATTAATGAGCAGAGGAATTCAATGGTATGGTTTCCAGGCATTTTTATCCATGTTCATATAAAATAATGTCAGCAAGATTAATTGTGCACTCAAAGTAATAGATCTATTCACTTTGCTGCTCTTTTGAGTCCTTCTTTGTTCAGTTCCAGGGGTATTAGCCAACATAATAAGTATAGTCCAAAATACATCATTCTGTTATTCAATTGAAATCCCATGCTGTTTTTGAAAAAATATTGAAAGTTAACTTTAAGCATAGCAGGTTTTAAATTTCAGATGTTCTTACTAAAACCTCTGAGACTTTATAGATGCATGAATCAAACAAATGCATCCTCAGCAGAGCTGCAAAGGGGCTCAAGGCAGAACCATGTTGTCTGTTTTCTCCTTTGACAAGCAGAGTCAATGAAAATTTCATAATAAAATCTGGTGTCATTCCATACTGCAGTGGAAAGCGCATATTTGAGAGAAACCATCAGTTTGTCTGTAGCAGATAAAGCCGGGAAAGCAAGGAAACCAGTTTAGTGATAGCCATCTGCCTCTAAAAAACAGCATAAGCATTTATTTTGCCAGATATAAAATCTGCTGACGCTTTGGCGGGAAAGACATTCGAAAATTACAGGGGACATGATTAAACAAGAACTCAACATCAACCCATCTTCCTGATACAGCTGGATTCCCCAAACTCAAAAGTGTGTTAAACAGAAAGGTGACCAAAAATCAAATCCCACCTTTTCTCACTAAGTCAAGATTAAGAGGCAAATACGAAAAATGGAAGGAGAAATTAAAGAAAAAAATGTATACTCCAATGGAGTGCAACATGCAAAATAACCACGTTTTTTACAAGTAAAACGAAAGAAAATGAAATAAAAATGTTAACACTTTCGATGGCATCAATCCATTTTCTCTTCATGTAGAAATAATAAGACTTTAATGAAAAATACTAAATTAGATATTGACCTTGATACACAACAAGGCAAAGATACGAAGCTAATTGCTTCATTTACTTTGTGGAGTAGTACTGAAGTAGGATTAATAGATAATGTTATTCTGATGATATAATAAGCTGCAAATCCCATCAAAACAAATATTGGGAGTGATCATCAAACTAAGAAAAGGTATCAAATAATTCTGCTTTTCACTTGAAAGAAAAGTACTCTCCAGCTGCGTGCTTTTGTGGCATCAGCTTTTCTTAAGTTCCTCTTGGCTTTACAAGAATGTCAAATAGGGTTTTTTCCCCACCTCTGATAAACTGAAATCTTCATCAGATGTCTCTCAAACCAGCAGTCTGAATTTTTCCTCTGTGTTTGGATCATACAGGACACTTTAGGTGCTTCCTCTGCCAAAGCAAAGTCTTCACAAAAAAGCTGTGGCAGAGCTCGCTTACCAGGAGCTCCTGTATTTTGAAATTAGTGTGTGCAAAGGAAGCCAGCGTCACAAACAACTTATTTCAACTTTATGGGGAGGCAAGAATCAGCCTCCTTGCTGCAGGAGCTGGCAGAATGCCACAAGCTACCCATGGTGAGGAGGTCAAGGATTATCACACCGAATCAGGCTCAGTAATCCAGGTAATCCAGCACTCCACTCCCTCTGCTCAGCAGCTCCTGCAACCTGAGGACAAAACTGAGCCATCCCGCCATGGAAATAAACAAAAAATCTGCACTAGATATTTTACAAATATTTGTGATGGGCTGTATTTACGAGTCTTTATATCTGACATGGTTTTCTAACTGACATACATGTTTTCTTCACACAGCTAAAAATTATACCACCATTATGTGCACAGAGGATAGACCGCCTTTTTCCCAGAAGTATACTGACCTTTTTTTCTTTCCTCATCACCCATTTAAAAAACTCAAAATGGATTTGTGAAAGGTCTGCCCCTCCAAATGTGAGATTGCAGAATTCACACTTCAGCAGACACAAATCCAAAGTACAACCTAATCCTATTCAAAAGAGACCACTTTCCACAGAGACACGCAGACGAGCACTCAAACTCGTCAGGAATGTCCCTAAGGGTTCTGACAGAAAACTGCTTTATTGCACAAAAAGGTCAGGAATATAACAAAAGCTTTTGAGGGTCTCTGATGTTCCTCACATTTACTTCTTTGCCTGTTAATTCAAATATTATTGCGAAGACTTCACCCAGCAGAGACGCTGGTTTTGAATGCCCCCAGCTGCCTGCCTTGCAGTGCAGTTTTGGGGACATTTGAGGGGCATGTCCCCAGCAGATATGCTCTTGACCTTCTGAAAGCACTGCAATCATGAAAATGTCTTCCAGACAACATGCTCATTCTGCCACTAAAGCATGAAACATCAGCAGTAAAGAACTAATGTTCTGTAGTCCAGTATTTGCTCATTCTTATTCAAAAACTCCTTTCTTGTTTTGTTTTTTTTTTTTTTGTCACTTGAAAGTAATTCTGTAATAAAGCAAAATAAAGTGATGAAAGTTAAAAGTATACACAAACATCTAAACATTTTAGGCCTCAACTCCAGTCATACTGGTGCATCATGACAAACTGATGATCATCAGTTAATGATGACGATTGTCATAAACTTGATGCATTTTGAACTGATTCATCCTTCAAATATTCTGAAGTGTAACAAGAAGTTCCTTCTTGCCCAGCATACTCAAATAAATGAAGAGAAAAGGAAATAAACCAAACCACAACAGCTCCTTCCTACCCTTCAAAAAAATTCCTTTTTGAATTTGTTACTTTCGCTTCTATTTTACTGTTGGGATACAAATGTACTTTCCATCAACAAATACGTATTGACCTACACCTTGCTTTTTGTTTGAAAACTGAAAAGAACAGGCACTGCAGAACATCATTCACAGTTTATGTGGAATACCGATAACAATAACTGATTGCTGCACGTTAGTCCAGTTAATGCATGAAAGCAGAAAAAGTAATTAAATGACACACACTGTCATCTCATGAACATTCTCAAAATACCAGCTTCGGGGGGGAGAAAAGAAATAATAAAAAAAGATCTGTTCAGCCTGGCTCGTAAGTGAATTAGTAGTGTATTAGATTCTACCTGCCTATATATTCATTATAAACTAATGGCAGAGATCCAGACTTAATTGCACTGTGATTAAATATTTATCTTGTTTTTAATGCAGCAAATGGAGCGTGCTGATTTTAACGATCAAGGTGTCTCCATCTGGATGCAGCAAAAGACAAAGTTCACCCCCTGAGTGCAAAATGCTCCTGGGTCATTTCTGCACATTTCCCTCCAATTCTGTCCCGTGGAATTCTTCTGCAGGGAAGAGATTTAACCTGATTGTCCAGCCATCTCCCGGCCTTTTTTTAAGACGAATGGCTGGAATATTTTCTGAAAAGATGCAATTTATACTTGATGGCTCTACAATGCCTTTCCTTAAGAGTCTTAAACTTCTCACCAAAGCCTTTGATGGCAAATTATACCCAAATTTGAGGCATGGTGAGTGTAGCGGGCACTGCAGTGATTTTACAGAGGGTGAGACATGAAAATACTCTAAAAGCTGGGAAAAGTGTTCAATGCACTGCAAGACATTTTCCCCAAGATCTCATCCATTATTTCTCTTCTTATTCCTCAGCTTCCAAGCCTAAGAACGTTCTTTGCCAGCCTTCAGTGTTGTTTTCCACCTCTTTGCACCCTTTGCCACTTAAAAATGTGTTTCTGAATAATGCCCACAGTATTCTCCCCCCACCAGCTCTCCCATAAACCTCCTTAGCAAGTGTTAATGTGAGACCTGTTCTGCATCTCTACATCACCTTTCACAGGAGCATTTTATCCTCCCAGAGGACACCTGCTCAGTTTTCAGGAAATACATTTTCAAGGCCTCTTCCTTCCCCTCCTCTGACTTTCCACTGAGGCAGCATCATTGCTATTTTTCCCCTGGATGAGCCTTTGTCTGCCACTGACTTCTGCCATTTATTCTGACCCAAGTGTGGCACCTTGGTTGCTACACTCCTTTTGTGATTTATTTTGTACAGTTGTTAAAACTAGACTAATTTTCCAACTTCCATTAAAAGTATATTCCAAATTTATTTTTCAGTTGATTCTGGGTTACATCAAACAGAAAAAAAAAACAACAACAACAACAAAAAAAAAAGCAAAAAACCCTCTGCAAACACAGAGAATCATTTTGTAAAAACTTTGCTGAAGGACTGCAGACTTGAATTTTTAATGCTAAAACATTCAGAGAAATATTAGATTAGATTTCAGTTGGGATGTCTGGAAGATTTAGTTCAAAAGTGCAGTCCTGACAACGCTAATGTCTACAGATTCTGCATTAAAATAAACTCTCCAAATCCATTTTCTACATGGTTGGAACAAATCCATGTCTGTGTTTACTGCATTGACAATGGCTCAGGTAAAACAGACCCAGCAATAAAGGAACTAGGTATAGTTTGGTGCCTAATGCAGATCCTCAATTGCAATTGGGATTTCTGTGCAGCAGTGTTATTCTTATCACCGTAATTCGTGTCATCATATATGAAGATGTAATTTTTCATTGTTTCACTGCACTTTAAAAATGATCAGGATTTCTCATCCTTTTTTAACACGTTCAGCTATAACTGGAAAATTAAAAAAAAACAAACCTGCAAAGATCATGTGAACCTTAATTATAACAGCAAACAGAATAAATCCAGTTAGCCCTTTTGCTGAGGATTCCAGTGGGAACTAAAAAATACCACAGCCTAAACTTAGGCTATTCATTTTTGTATGAGTCAGGTCCTAATTACTCGTGTTGCATTAATGATACAGAAACAGCAGAAGAGAACCTCAGAGGGTGGTTATCCTTAGGACATGAAATATTATTAAAAAGTCATGAAAGAGAATCACTAAATGTGAAATATATATAGTCCAAACAGGCATAATGTTGTCCACAGCAGAAACCAAGGGAAATAGAAAAGAGTTACACTCCAGTCATTTGTTTCCCCAAGGAAGCAGGACAGAGGAAATATATCCTTTCCTCTTCCACTTCTTTTCCCAAGCTATCATCCAACTCTTCTATTCCCAACCCTAAATCCTTTCGAATTCCAGATCCTGCCACTATTCTCCATTTTTTTTCTCCTTTCCTAGCCTAGACCATCCTTACCTTTTTTCTCCTCATCTCCCACTCCTGTTCCATACTGGCTTTTTTGTCAACTCAGAAACCCACACACTGATCGAGCATCCCCGTGTGGAATCACAACCCATGGTTGCAGTCACGAGCCTTCAGCTTGGAAGATACACAGCAGGATCACTTGAGATCTGCTCCTCTCACACCAGCTACATCCACAGCCCAAATACAAGTTAATTGCTCGTGATTAATTGTGGTTCACATGAAGTCAGTTGCACCCGGATGGAAGCACTGACTTATTTTGGTGGGCAACGGCAGTAAGTCCTGCACAGCAACACTGCAGATTGGTATTTTCTTACAAAAAATGCTTTAGCTTAAAGCTCCTGCTTGTGTTATTACACACAATGTAATAGCTTGTAATAAGAGCTTCAAGTAGAGCTCTCAGCCCAGGTAAATTTTTCCTCCAATGGCTGGGGCTTGAGCTGCAGCACTCCCCAGGGAATTAATTTATTCCTTCAGGGAATGGCATGGCAGACTTCCACTGGAGCTGCCTCATAGCCCCTAAAATCCAGAGCCAGACAAGATTAAGGTGATGAAAAGGTGTAACTGTTTATTGAAGGTCCTCCGGGCGCGCTTACGGCGGAACGCACGCGTGACACAGGGCTTGGACACTTTTATCAGTTTATCAGATTAGCTTAATTGGCAAGAATCCCCAATTAGGAGAGCAGTTAATGAAGTAATTCCCCTCTTGGTTCAGCCTCCTCCTGAAGCCTCCCCCCTTGCTTTCAGTCCTACGTTGTTTATGTCTAAATACATGGGGAAGCGGAAGAACGGCCTTGGCTCCCTGAAGGGGCAAGACTGGAACAGGATTCCAGGAATGTGTTTGTTTAACAGGGAAGGAAAAGCAATGGAGTCAACTAAGAAACCACAGAATTACATAATACAGAGCTATGAATACATGAAATACCTATTTAAAGCAAAAATCTTTCGGCAGCGGAGCCACACGGCCGTTTTTTGCTGTCCACCCTCAGCTGTGTCATGGGCAGCTCATCAGACACATCCAACTGCATGACTTGAAACAGTTTGAGGCAAACACATTATTTGGAATTTCACAGGAAATTATTTTGTATTGCCTGTAATCTGCTAGAAAAACTTCAGATGGAGACAAGGCTTGATGAGAAATGCGTTGCCTTCTATGCCTGGCCCTGCTCACGGGAGGTTAGGGCAGAACACACACCTGGAGGGATTTTTGATTTGTGTTTTGTTTAAAAAAAAAATGCCCAGCATTACTGTTGTGCAGAGAAAAAAAAAATTAAAAAAAAGAAAAAAAAAAGTAGAAACATTTTGTCATTTGGGAGGCTGGATTAAAAAAAAAAGAAAATTGAGACATTTCGGGTCAACATGGAAAGATATTGAAATACTCTCACTCTTTCCCTTAGTGTGTATTAATATATAAACTGCTCTGCAGTTCAAACAGGACGAAATACTGTCGAAAAGTCGAAACTAATGAAATTCATGAATAACTGTAACCCTGACTTGTAATATTACTGTAGAGTGTTAATGCATGCTTTGCAAGTCAATGCTAAAATACGGGGCTGCAGGCAAATTGAATACATAAATCTCTACCCAGACCTTTTTGTTCTTGGGCTATGGCTTCTTCATCGTAGCTATTGAAGCCATTCCAATAAAACTTCAGGAATTCCAAGGCATTTCTCAGGTTTTTTGACACAAATAACTTTAGAAGCATATAAGAGTAGGTTTCACGTTATTTTAGCAAGACACAACTGGGCATTCATGGGAGTATGTTACAATTAAAATTACAATTCTGTTCATAATTGGAGCATATTGCAATTTCATAATTGTTATTCTTATCCCAACACTTGTCATACAGCCACAACTCCCAAGGCAGCCAGCGGACGTTGCGTCTTTGAATAAGAACTGGACTGTGAAATCTTTTAGCCTTTCACTTGTCTTCAGTCACTCTGATAATTTTCATTTACCATTTTATGACTTTACAGTACTGTGGATCTTGTGTAAATGTTTTTGCCACAATTTTTTTTTTTTGAGGTCACATGGCACTTACTTGCAAGGAAGACTACTGAAGACAACAGTTTTATATAAATGAAAGAAAAAAGAAAAGAAAAAACACAAAAATAGCTGTTTCCAAAACATTTTTTTTTTTAAACTACTACAAATGTAAAGATACGATTGAACAATAGACAGGCAGCTGAATGCCACATATCATTCTTTCTTTAAGCCTAATAATGGGCATTTATGGTCTGAGGTAAAGCACAGTTTATCTAAAAGATTTCCAGTAGAAAAAAGCAAAGTGCAATTTAATTGCAGTAGTCAAACTTTGAAATAATACACAACAAAAAAAAGGATCTATTCCATTTCTAAGACAAAAGAAAGCAGGAAGGTCTTGGCTATTACAAACAATCGTTACCACATGGAAAGTAAATACATGAGTAAAAATGCTGTGAATGAAGTGGTACGTATTTTTTATTGCAAGAAATCATCTAAGAAGTAGCTGTATACGTGCAGAAATCCCCATGGTCCTGTCTGAGTGAGCTCATTCAAGCCTTTGCTTGATATTTCCATGCCCCTCAAGCAATTTGTCTTCTCTTTATGGTAAGAAATACATCTGACTTTTACCTGTTACGTTGTTCCAGTGACACAGTTTAAAGAGGGCTGTTTAGTCTCGCTCAACACTAATGACAAGCAACACGTCACTGTTTGTTAAAACAGTAAGGCCAAATCTTCCTTCAACTTTTTTTTTTTTTTTTCTCTCTGCTGAAACTGTGACAGACTTAAAGATCTCAAAACCCAAGACACAACTGTTGTAGAAATCCAACTCCCCGTCCCCTTACGGCAAACAGTGTTGATGGAAGAGCCAAGAGACTTTGGGATAGCAGGGATTTATTTTTACTGGGGAGGTGTTTTTTGGGGGGGGGATCAGACACGAAGAAACAACCACTCACCTGATTTTTGCCCGCTTCACCTGCCAGCTGGCTCAATGAAATGTGCTGCAAACCTTTCCCTCTCACAGCCTCCCTGCCACTCACGAGCCTACGTGAGGAAACCATCCTAAACGTCACATCTTTCCCTGGTTACACAACCAGCCCCAAAGGAGGCTGGATTCCACAGAAGGACCAAATTCTCCCAGTGCAGCCGTGCTCTCTCTGCTTTGCCACCTGCCAGAGAGCCTTCCCTGGCACTCCCTCGGTGCTTTCCTAAGCTCAGGTTCTCTAACACTCTGACACAATTAAACACAAATTACTGAAAAGGTGTGGTTGTAAGAAGTAACAATTTTTTTTGTTTTTTCCCCCAAAAAATTGGTGTAAACTTTTGTTCGTTTTCTTGTTTCTTACTAAACAAGAGCTATTGATAAAAAAATAAATTTCATTAATTAATTAATTTAAAGAGATATGAAACGACAGAAAAAGATCCCAGGACAACAAACACACAAGGTAAGTGACTGAGCATGTCAGAAAGGTTTTCCTTGGGTGTTTCATACACTTAAAAAATGTAGACATTACACAGATATTGCATATATTGCAATATATTTCCCATTCATCCTGCTGTTTAATATCATAACAAGGGTAGTATTAATAACTGACAGTGGCAATTCATTATTGGTTTTAATATTAAAATATCGGGGTTTGCTTGTTTTTTCTTCTCTTGCTTATTTGCACACAACAACTGGACAGCTTTCAATACTTAAACCTTTCCATTTCTTCATAACCAGTTTAATTTTTATATTGTTTCAGTATTTATTGATTTCATTGTATTTCCAATTTAAGGCCTATCTTGTACCCTTTTCCAAACATGACACTGGAGCACTACAGTCACGCCAAGGGTACTCTCAGGACTCACACATGTTAACTTTGCTGAGAATACACAAATCTTATGCTGGAATAGTCAGGAGGAAGAGTGTACAGATTCACCTGAAAATCATTAGATTTCAGGAAGCCTCATGACAGCCACTCTTGCTTATTTTATACAACTAGAATTATTTGCACCCTGACCCTTCAGCATCTTGCATCAGTACAGTTACGAATTGACCTAGATATTTTTTAGGCTGAAAATCTTTGAGGCACAGAAAATTTTAATATGTTAAATATATACTGTGGAAAGAGATACCATAAAATAGTAAAAATTAAGAAAAAATTTGAAAATAAGAAATCAACAGCTTCACAAAAGATGAGCTCCTGGAAACCTCAGGACAGAAGTGATAAATGTGAGTATACTCATATGTGTATAGACATCAATTTGAGATTCATCTGTGGTCCTTCCTATGCAAACCAGAAAAAGTGACTTATTGAATTCAGAGTTTATTCCTAACTGACATTAACCAAGCACACTCCTATACACATACACTGCATCTACATGCAGAGAAAACACAGGAATAACTACTGTCTTTATTCCAAATAACTGACTAACCGGGAACACCAATCCTCTACAAGTTTGTGTTTGTTTTCTTTGACAGCAAAGAGCTGAGCTCTCCCCTCTTGAAGAGGTAATCAGGATGGGATGACATCTAATTCTGTTGCTGAGCTGCTGCCCAAAAATAAGACTACAGAACAAACTGTTGGCACAATTCAGTGTCAAATGCACAACTGCCAGTGGGTGTGTGTGCCAAAACAGCCACTCGCAATGTCTATTCCACTACTCACACCTTACAATAATGATTACTGTTTGGGTTAAAATGTCTGCATGGAAGGGTCTGGATTGTTACCCGTGAAAAATATGCTCAGCATCTTTAAATGCACACTTATTTTATAGTCTTTAACTTTGTTGTCTTGTACTGCCTTTGTACAGGACCAGTTGTTCCACAAATGGGTCACTATTCGATATGGTTTTTTGCCTCCTGAATAGATGTGCAACACAAAGCCTTGGCAAGGAAAAACCACTTAAATTTGCACTGTAAAGGAGTGAAATTCCTTCCTCAGTACTCTTTATGCTTTTCACAGTGCTTTAAAGATGGTCATAAGACTATTTAAACCCAAAGTAAGCATAAAGTAAGCCTCTTTGTTGATGCTATTTTTTGATTAGAGTCCTTTTCATCAGGCTTGTTAACCTGCTTCTAAATCCTCAACCAACCACTAATCCTGTTTGGTTTGCTTTCCTTAGTATTTGCTTCTTGTTATTCCACTTTCCATACATCTAATGACTGGATGGGAATCTTTAGTGAAATTTAATCCTAATATTTCACCAGAGATGACAATTTCTTCTTCTTCACTCTAACTTTCAACGCACATTCCCACCAAACTCCCCTCCCTGCTGGGAGCACACGTGCCACTGCATGGCAGGACTGATCAAGGAGCCGAACCAAGTGAACAGTGACTCTATCAGGGAAATTGCACTATGGATGAGGCACTTTCAGCTGGAACAGGCACCTGACATAGCTCCATGCAGGGCTGTGCAGTGCTGGCACAAGCACAAAGCAGAGAGCAGGAGAGCACGGGTGTGCTGGAAGGGGGAGTCAGGAATGAAAAGTCTGTGTGAAGGAAACAGCCCTGGCAACAGCAGCCGACCCCATGCAGACCTCTGCTGCCTTTCTCTTTGCATGCCTGCCTTCAGACTCACTCTCTCTGTGCCCATGATCAACTCATTAATACCGTTTTTTTTGCCTGTCAGCTCCTTTCTCCACGAATATCTCATCTTGGTTTTCAGTACTTTCCCAGACACAAATCTGTCCTTTCTAGCAGGAGAGGATTTTTGTCAACTCCTCTCTGGCACGTTTAGACTTTTCACAGAATCCCAGATTCAGCGAGGTTGGAAAAAACCTCCAAGAGCACCGAGTCCAACCTGTGACCAAGCCCCTCCTTGCCAGAGCACTGAGTGCCACATCCAGTGGTTCCCTGAACACTTCCAAAACATTGTGTCCCACCCCAAAAAGCTTCTCTTTTCTCACAATACTCCTGTGTTTCAACACTGCTTCTTGGGAGTACAGAGGACTCCAGGAGCAACAGGGTCCACTGAGATGCCTGCAGTAACAAGAACAGTAGTTTGTTCATCTTGCTCGCTCCTGCTCCACCTTCAGAGGATGAAAAAATAAATATCAGATCATAATCTCTGGCTTTTTTATTCACTTCTCTTACCTGGCTAGAGCTAGAGCTAGTCCTGCTCTTTTTATCTGTCCTAGCATGGAGCAGACACCTGTGAAACCTCTTTTTGGAGAATGCTTCTTCCCAGATGGAAAAGCTGTACCTGTGTAAAGCTACCCCGTTGATAACGACCTGGTACCAAGAGGCTGTATATTCACCTCATTTAACAGAATCATAGAATTTGGGCTGGAAAGGGACTTTGAAACATCATCCAGTTCCACCCTCTGCCACAGGCAGGGACACCTTCCACTAGGCCTTGTTTTTAGACCCCCATCCAACGCAGCCTTGATCTGAGCTCAGTTCAATCTGAGGCAGATGCCCGGCATGGAAAGCTTCATCTTGGGAAACTTCCGCCTCAAAATTCAGGTAAGAAAAGGAAAAGCAACCAGAAAAAAAAAAAAAAAAAAAAAGAAAAAAGTTTGTGAGGTAAAGCAGTGTCTAGTTTAGGGGATACCATATGATCTTCCACCTGTATTTGTACACTGTGATGAATGTTGTATAACCACCACAAATGTCGCTCTCTGAAATGAAGCAGATTATGGAAAAACGCCCATGTATGAGTTTCTCAGGCAGCTGCCAGAACTGCAGGCTAATCTCAACCTCTTAACTCCCCTTTTTTTTTTGTCAATCTTGAAAAGAAGTGAGCAATTTTGCCAAACTGTGTTATTTTTATGATATATGGACAGACAGTCACTAAGGGGTAGGCTAAAAATACTAATTAATTTTCATTCCTGACTTAAGCAAGATTTCCAGCTTTCAAATGTGACAGGATACTCTAATAGCCTTCAGTGCCACCTGGCATCTAGAATTATTTTTACTGGATGAGCCTCATTTCCATCAGAATGGGGTTCAATATGACCTTTATATAATTTTCTGGTTTAGTCTATATTTTGCTTGGAATAGATGGAAAAGTAATTAGCAAGCTAGCTTCAGGCACTGGGGGAAAAAAACAGGGCAGCTCGAGAAGAAAAAGAAAAAGGAATTGCTATGAATGCGTAAACTAAGTTCAGCAAGACAGTAAATCTGTGGTACAGACCCTGGGGGAAAGGCAAATCTTTTCCCTTGGAATAATTCTGAAAGATGATTTTCCTCTTCTAAATGTGTGAAATAGAATAGCTTTGCACACCACAGCAAGATCACTGTGGCCTGTAAGACAGCCTGGGACCTGTCACAAAGCCACAACTCCAGATCCTGCCGTGCAAGAAACTGAAGTCCTTGAGACTTGACCAGATGCATCCTCGACGCTTTGAGGGTGACACAGAAAGCAGACTGAACATCTCAGGCTTTCCTTTCGAAAGTTTCATTTCAATAACTTAAAAAAAAAAAAAAAAATAATCTGGTTTGGTTCTTCTTTTCTGATCATCACAGAATCATAAAATGGTTTGCGTTGGAAGGGACCAAAAAGATCATCCAGGTCCAATAATCATCACAGTAATCATTGAAGAAGTTACACTTATTCTCTTTTTCTACAATCAATAGAAGCCCCTGGGGCATTATTTCTGGGAAAAAAAGAGAGACCCTTTGTGAAATCTAATTTCAAACCCACGTCAGTTAAGTATTTTAAGGACAAACATGTGGTATAGCTGTCTTATAAGCACATAAGGATAATTTTCATGTAAATATTAATGCCAGTAAGATCTCAAATGCTTTTCATTTGAAGTCTTAACGTCATTCTCTGAGAACCAAGGGCATGTGTCCATCACTTCAACCACATGGATCTCTCCTGGTCTTTGATGAACAGGGCAGCACCAAATGGTAAAAGCATTTTCTGACGTGAAGTAAAGAAAGGAAACATTTATTACAAAAATTGCCCATTCAAGAAAAGATCTATCTAATATTTGAACTATAGAATTATAGGCTGGTTTGGGTTGGAAGGGACCTTAAAGCTCATCCCATCCCACCCCTGCTGTGGGCAGGGACACCTTCCACTGTCCCAGGCTGCTCCAAGCCCCAATGTCCAGCCTGGCCTTGGGCACTGCCAGGGATCCAGGGGCAGCCACAGCTGCTCTGGGCACCCTGTGCCAGGGCCTGCCCACCCTCCCAGGGAACAATTCCTTCCCAATATCCCATCTAAATCTAGCTATTTTTAAGCTGCCTTATATGAAATTATTTTAAACTGTCCAATATAAATCCATCTAAGGTGGTGCCAAATGGAACCCTCCTACCTTCCACTCTGCATCGTGATGAAAAATCAAAACCATAAACATCTGATATTCTGAATGTCAGAGTAATATTAAACTGGTACATGGGAAAACCTGGGATTTCAATAGTAATATGTCCAGTATTTTAAATCAATAAAAAACAACAATCCAGTAAATTTTTAAATGCAAGGACATTTAGATAGAGAAAAAACTAACTCTTTTACCACATGTTTATAGCACAAGTCCCATTCTGTTGTTTGGGTTTTTTTAAAACTCTACATGTCTCATAAACAATTTTATTTCTGAGCAACCAATAATTCCACCAGAAATACTCTCCTAAGAGTAATCGAGGCTATGCCCAGCAAGCCAGCTTTGAAATATCTATTGACCAAAATAATTTATAACTACCTTTAATTTTTCATCTTCTAAAATCTATTTTCTTTCTCTAAATCATACTTTTTTTTAATTCTCTGAATAAAAAGACAAACATCAAGACAATATGTTTTGGTGTCTTGCTCTAAAAGGCTTCTTAAAACACACGAAATCCAGGGAAGAAACCGAGCACCAGAGAAACCTGGAGTTTTCCTAGAAGAAGTCAGCAAAACACATAACTTGTAAGCAATTTAGATTTCAGGCATGGCTTAACACCATGCTCCTAGAGTAAGGGTAATGGGCGACTCTTAATAGTTTTAGATCTTTAATTTTCACGACTTTTTGATAACTGTAAGTATTATATTTAGCACAACTCCCATTCTGGAGCTTTTGCTATTCCATCCTAACTCTTTTCTAAAATTCCATTCATTTCCTTTAATGAAGTAAACTAAATTCTGTAGATTTTTCCAGCAGAAGCCTCTTTCATTTCATGTGGCATTTTCAACTTTCCTTGTTTCTCAAAAGTGATTTTTTTCCCCCCCTCATTTTATTTACTTATTTAGGAAAAACGTGCAAAAGTAACTTTTAGATATTTTGAAATTCTAAATAAAAAGAGAACAGATTAAATATCACATGGAATCGTCGAAGAATAGTATTATTTTCCAGGGGAAAAAATACAGTGGTTGCAGTAGTCGCACACAAATATTCAGTGCCATGAGGTTGAGGGGACTATTTTTCAGTAATGTCTTTGAAGAAGGACCTCCTGTCATATACTGAGTCTTTAGCCTCTACAACACCTAAATTTAATTAAGACAATAGTAAAACCCACACTGCAAAAGAGCTTTCAGCACCGCGAAATCCTAAACGCGTTTGCGCATGTTGCAGAGCTGGAATGCAGAGACGAAAATTACAGTTTCCCGAAGTGCTAAGCCTTAAAAAATAAAAAAAAAAAAATCAACTGCAGGGGCAAGGAATGCCTCCAGTGAAGTGATGATCTCAAAGGACGTGTATTTATTGCTTCAGTCAAAATCAGAGTGTGGAGACAAGTGGACAGAGCGCCGCACGCCGCGCCGAGCTCTGCCTCACCGCAAGAATTACCCTTCAATAACCGGAGAAAAGATTCCAGGCTCCTCGAAGTGACACTGGGGGGACTCCATAAAACCACGGGGAAACATTTCTGGCAGGCAAAGCTTCAAAAGGCAGGACATCCAACAGGCGTTGCCACGTTGGGCTTAAAAAACAGCTGCCAGCAAAGCAGTCTCCTCCCGGCTCAATAAAAACCTTTAAAGACTCACGTCACATACGGATGGGATTAAAAAAAAAAAACCCACAAGGAAATGAGAAGATTGTCCTGAGATTTTCTCAGTTTTGGTGCATTAGCTTCTCGTAAAATTATTTAATTGGTAAATAATCAAATAAACAATTTATTATTCGAATAATTTTTTTTAAATAAATCAAAATAAACAAAGGAAGGTGGTGAAGTGACTCTAAAGAGAGTTTAGATGGTCCACAACGAGATAGAATCACAGGTATTTAATTGGAATGAACAAAGAGGTCTAGAACAATGCTTACCCAGAAGCAGTGCTAAGGAAAACTTTGTTGAAACTGTGAGGAGCATCTGGAAAAACTCCTTGGTTTATCTTTGCTTATAAAGCAATGTGGATGGGAGACAGTGGGTTATAATTAGAGTTCACTAGTCTGAAGCATTCTGAAACTGAAGGAACTCAGTGAAATATCATTCCTATAGAGAGGTAACTGCAGGGCACTTACTATTACAGGATTATTAATCTTCAATCCAGTGGTTACAAAACTCAAAAATAAAATTTTAGTAGCTTTGCTGCGACAAGATTCCTTCCAGATGGCATTGCCAGAGCAGCTATCCCAAAAAGCAGAATAGAGGAAATAGCATTGTTTCATCCCTTTGATTAAAGAGGAAAGGAAGTTTTAGTTTTGGTCCTGATCACAGGTCAGTTAAAAGTCTGTAATTTTCATAAAGCATTGAAATAATGTTTACAGTCTCCATAAAAATACTGGATCCAGTTTATCCTACCTCACACTCTTTCATAAGGGAAGGCATAGTTTGGAAAGGTACTGTGAGTATTAATAATGCTTAGATAAATTTCATGAACTGGAGGAAACTTGCTGCTTTCTTTTTTTTTCTTTGCGTAAAAGAGCAAAATCTGGTATTTGATAAAACTGCCTCCACCAGGCACATGCCACTGAAAGGCTCCAGGTGAGTGCATGAGGTTTTGAAGGCAGTTTCTACTTATTTTTCTGCACACCTGTGGCTTCCAAACTGCACTTCTGCATTCCTGCTCTGAGGGAGGGGAATCAGCTTTAAGCAGAACCCACAGTTTGGTAAATGCCAACACAATCCGAGAAATAAGCTGTGTTAAAACAATCCTGTAAGAATACAGAACTAATCTGTTACTTCCAAAACAGCAACATCTGGTCACATCTTACAGCAAAATCAATAGAAACTATAAACTGTGGAGCATCTGAAGAGCTAGTACTGCTTCTGAAGTTTTAAGACAGAAATTAATGTTAGGTCACACTTTGCTCATGGATTTTTCTCTTAGTGTAAATCACACCTGTAGCGGCGCCTGCGTGGCTGTGTCATAAATTCCACTTCCCTCCACCTGCCCATTTTCAGCTGATCTCTCTGGTTACCTTGGCCAGATCACAGCTAGGGGCTCTCACAAAAACAGCACAAGAGAGGCCCTGTCCTCATGAGATGCTCTAAAGAAATGTTTGCACTTAAACCACTTCCCTAAAGGGAAAGAAGCTGGGGTTTTGTCATTTCCTATGCAAAAACCCTCATCCTTCTGTAACTAACATTTCTGCTGAGTGGCTGAAGTAGGTGTCTGCTAAAGCAATTTCCATGAAAATTTCAAGACTGACAGATCTCTCAAGAAATGGAGAGCTGAAATCTGGTGTTCAGTGACTACAGTGCACCGTCCATGGGGGTGTGCAAGTCTCCCCAAATCCCTCTTTTCTCCGTTTCACAGGGTTATTTCTCATCTCAGTCCTGGCCTCCTGCTCATTCCGCTGCTACATTCGTGTTTAAAGCTCCCTTTTGCTTCTTTCTGTATTCAGTTCCAGTCTTAACTACTCTCCCTCTCTCACATTCTGCTCTTGGCTTTGTTCTCCGTCCTTTCATTCATTACTCTCTGCCGTATCCTAATTACTTATATTGCTCCCCAGTTGTAGGTTAGCGCTGTAAACAGTGTTCAATCCTTCCTTGCCACCTTCCTTCTCCTTCATTCACTTTCCTCACCTCTTCTCTTTTGCTCCTCTGGAGACCTTTCCTTCTTTTAACAAGCCACTATAAAGTGATTCCCCATTTATTTGATGTTTTAGCTCGCTGAGTTTGTACAACTCAGTGCCATTTCGAGTATGTTAGGCTGCTCAGTGGCATTCTTCTCTGGTACACTGTCTTCTTTTTTCTTTAAATACTCCCCAGCTAATGCATTGCCAATTAATTAGAAATAGTTAATCTTCACAATAAAATAAACATGATGCGTTTGCGTCTCTCTGGGAGCTCCTAAACTAATTTTTATGACTGTGATGGTAACCATTCTCACTGCTTGGCAGCTTGTCAATGGAAATAAAAGTTCGCCGAGCAGATATCCAAGCCATCGTTTGGAGGATGTTTTCTTTGAGCAGGATGCTTCTGCATCTGCTGCCTTTCCCTTCCTTCACTGCTTGCTCCCAGCTCTTCGAGGATGTCAGTTTTGGGGCATCAAGCAGATGACTGAGTATTGCCAGCTTTAAGGCAGAGAAAAATCAAACATTAAAAAAAAAAAAAAAAACCTAAAAAAACCCACTGATTTGTTCCTTTTCCAACTTCTGATTGCTTTTAACTCATTTTGTTACCTGAAGCTTGATGGGCCAGCTTAACCACGAGAAAAAACAAAAAAGAAGGAACATGCCTCTGATATTTTTAAACGCTGCAGTGGGAGTAATATTTCCTATTGACTCCAAACTGAGGGGAGAGAAGACAAAAAGGGGGCAACAGACAGAAGAGGTAGAACACAACTCTGATGTGTCTATTTACCACGTTACACACAAAATGGAACTGGTTAAAATGATTTTTAAAAGACGTAGCTCTCAAGAAAAGGTTACCACAATGCAGATGTAAATGTAAATTATTCATACCTGCTGAAGTTGGTTCCTCTTCAATGGAGGCTGTGCAAAAAGGTGTCAGGAGTGGGGAGGGAGGCAGGGCCAGGGAATGGGAAGAGGAAGGAAGGGTAAGGGAGAGAGAAAAAGAGAAAAAATACAAATGAAGAAAGCCATGTAATACTAGTGGCTGTATTGTTTACATTTTCTTAATATAAAAGCAATTAGATGTAACGAAAAACTTTATTCTCATCATCTTCCACCCCTTCTGCTCCCTTCAGGTTCTTCCCAGCCTGGTGGGAATTGCTGATTCTGAAATTGAGCAGTTGGGGAGCCGAAGTGGCAGTTTTGGGGCGGGCTGTGTGCGTGTGTATCTGTCAGGAACACAGTCACCCACTGGGCTTTCCATTCCAGATGTTTATTTTCCTGGGAAAAGCAATAAAAACCCCGTCTTCACCTCTCCCTTTTGCTGACAGATAACCATTAAATTGCCTTAAGTCACCATCAAAAAGCACTGATGACTCTGGACTATCCATTACCCTCACATTCAAAAGAAGGAAACAGGCATACTCCCAGCGAAAGTGCATTTTAAAAGTACGTCTGTGACCTAGTTCTTTCTCTTCTTTTAGTCAGTGTGTTTTATACACACGCATGCATCACAAAAACGATCTCTTCACGGTCTTGGAAAAACTTTTGGGTGACGGCAAAAGCTGAATTCAAGTGTTTCTCACTTGGATGCTGCAAAAGAACCTAGAAGTGGGAGAAGTCTCCATAAACGTGATGCAGAGGCCCTCTTGAGATATTAAACACGCGTATACATAGTTCTGCTTTTACTCTTTTTTAACAGCTGCCTGCTGCCCGTTGAAATGGAAGCTCCTTCCGCTTGATTTCTTGCAGGACCAGTGCAAACAATGCTCCTTCATGCACGGCAAGCACTGATCCACCCCGACAGCCTCAGCGCTTGCACGTGGCACGGGCAAAAAAACTCCAAACGTGCTCTCAAAAAACCGGCGCCACGCTTGGTAAACTGACTTTTTTCCTTCCTTTACCATCACCCCACGTTTTATGCAGGGACAAAGTAGGAGAGGAGCAGGGAGGCCTTCCCTCCTTTCCAGTGGAAATTTGCCAGCAGACACCAAGGGCATTCGGGAGCGGCCGCGAACCTCGGTTAATTCCGTACCAACGTTCTGTACGCAACCGTACGTGGCAACCGGCGCCGAACACATCGGTTATCCCTAATTGCAGAGAAGCACGGTGTCCTTTTGGGGACTGTCACATCTCATCGAGAGGAAATAATGAATTAGCCTCCCAAGCACCAGCCAACCACCCTGTGTCTAACCACGGCCACTGGAGGCAAACAGGCGATTTTTGTTTCTCGAGTTCTGCGCTCAGGGAAACCCTGAAGAAGGCTACGCAGCAACAGCACGTAACGTCGTGTCAGATGTAATTTTAAAACTGCCTAAACGTGGTACTTGGCTGAGCCTTGCCTTCTGTAGCTCCTTGTTTAGTGTTTGAACGTGTATTTTGAGGCTAGATTAATGCGCTATGCATTAATACATATATAACATGTACATATATGTGTACATACATATCACATCAAGCTTTCAACGTGTTCTTTTACTGCTTAAAGTAAATTTAAATAAAGTGTGTTTGCGGTAGCAGACAATTCAAGGCAATGAAAGAAAGATGGGAAAATACCGCCCCACCGTTTCTAACTTCAATTAATCTGCTAAACCATTAATTTAACAACATGACAGCTGACTACAAGCACGCACAAAAAAAAAAACCCCACACCAAAGAAACCAGCCAACAACAAAAAAGAAAAGGCCAAACAACCCTCAAGCCCCACAAAAACAACACAACAAACCCCCAAACCAGAATATTTGGAATATTTAAGTCTTAGAACAACGGAATCTGAAGTAAATAAACAAACTACAAATTAAATCAATAAAGTAGGTTGCAATTTCTCAAGGTACCAGTGGAAGAGACGACTACACAGGCAGAGCAAAACATGAAAGCTGGAAGTTGAAATTTTACAAATGCCCCAAATCCATATTAGCTCCCAGCTCTACTGCTGCCTGAACGAAAAAATAACTCAAAGTCCTGGAGACTGTGCTTTAAAACTGGTTAAACAAAATTGTCCAATTACACAAGGAATATTTATTGCAGTAACCATTTCCTTCAGACTGCTATTTGAATAATATTCTGAGACTTAATTATGGGGATGAATAGCAGCATTAGCAATTCAAAGCTGGATTCTGTTATTACTCTGATGGTTGTTTCAGAGGGACCACTCTGCACTTAGGTACACATCAAAATAAAACAGGATAGCTGGATCTCAGCTGAATAAATCACTCAGATGCCAAGACAGCTATGCCAATAATGTTACTTTTCTGTTTATTTAATTAATTTTGGCTATTTGATTGCTGTTTTAAGCTCTTCCAGGAATAGACTGTGTTCGTTTCTTGTCTGAGTTAAATTTAGTGAGAACTGCTTTTGCAAAAAGACCTAATTCTGCTTCTTAATACTGAATTTCTTAATCCTAGACAGAAATTAAAGAAGAATATTAAATATGGAGATGCAAATGCAGTTATGAACTTGTTCATAATTCATACAGACTTTTAGAAAAAAATACATTAACTTAATCTCTTGCTTTTTGTGACAGGATATTTTTACCTCTCTTTAGATTGATAAATCATGTTTAAAAAAACAGCCTTCAGTAATATCTTGAGTACCCAAAGAATATATATCTACTTTTGCTTTACCATACCAGCTCAAATGCAATATCAGCACTCTGCCTCCTACTTTGTAAGGAAATGCACTCAATTACCACACCAAAAATTTCCTACACGACACCACCTTTTTTTCTTTTCTTTTTTTTTTTCCCCATCAGCAGTGATTTAAAACATTTAGTTATTTTAAAAAGCTATTTATATAGTGACTCATCCCCAGGGTGATTATGTGTAATTTACTCTTTGCTGGTTGCTTTGAGGAGTGGAGAGGGAGTAAGATGGAGCTGCCTTGCTCGACGGGGCTGGCACGAGCTGGTGACTCACTGACGGGGGTGGTGGGTCCCCATCAGCCTGGCATCCTCCTTCTGACTCCTGAAATGTAAGACTCCCACAGAGGAGCCAGTAATTTAACAGAAAAAAAAAAAAAAAATAAAAGGAAAAAAGGCCCCAAAAAAGTCACAGACTTCCTCAAGTCATGGTCTGATAACAGCACCGCATGACTTGACACTGCAAATTACTCTACAGCTCTAAAGCATTTTCAACAGCACATCTCTTCCACTTTTAATGGATCATTGGCAAAATATAATAAGATACATGGCAGGAGAAATGTTGGATTTTATCCTCTTTGGAAAAACCTGATGCTCGCTTGGGAAAACTTAAATCTTGCTTTTCTTAGAGGTGAATAACACTGCATGATGTTAGCGAGATAAAAAACCTCCAAGAAGGCATGGGCAGGTTTGGAAAGCCTGTAACCAGGATACATGTCATCCAACATGAACTTAAGAAAGATAAGGCAGAAAGGCAAAGCTTGGATAGCATCTGAATTTCTATGGCAGACTCCTGACTATTTCTCTTACAATGGCAGAAACCTTGACAGGTCTGGGGAAAAAAAAAAAAAATCAGAATTTTGAATCATAAATATCTCTGTTTAGGCAGATCCAGTGTAATAGCCTGCTATACTATGTTATATCTTACCCCACATTACACTAGCTTTGCATTATATTAAAGCTTGTGTTAATTTAATATTAATGTGAAATACTATTTTTTAACATCCAAATAAAATGCAAGGCTCACAGATAAAAGACTAAACTTAAATACAGATGGCATTATGCCTATGGAAAATCTGGGCAAGGGGTCTACGAAGTTATCCAAAGGAGCAGGAAGCTCCAAGAGCAAATAACAACAAATAACAACACCAAAATTAAATTATATTCTACCCATCATCGAACCTCAGGGTCTCACAGGACCTGCACGCAAGGAAGACTGACCGACTTCCCAAAATCTCAGCTCTAGACATCAAGAATGTGATTTTAATGCCACAGACGTTTCACTGAAAACATGTGCTTAAGAAGCCTGTCTCTTCCCTGTCTCCCCATCTGACAGACTTCAGCATCCACAGGCCCTTGGAGCAGCACTTGCCTCCTTCCTGCTTCAGCTGGCCAAGTTGCTTTTGCAGTCATCCACGAGAAAGAAGAAAAAACAAACCAAGAACCTCAACAAACATCCCAAACAAATACACAAAAAAAGGCACAACAGAATGGAAAGGGAAAAAAAAACCAAAGCAAAACCAGAAGCAACACACCAGGCCCCTCACCAGTGCATGTCAGAGATAACTCCTCAGGAACTGATGAAACTCTGCTTGGGTGACATGTGTTCGATGGAAAACAAATAATTAAGAAACCCCAAAAATGGCCCTTGGCACTTAGTAGAGAAAATGTATCACTTCTCACAGGTTATCATCGATTTAAGCACTTAGAACCTATGAAAAAATGCATTCTTCATCCTTTTATTTCAAGAGAAAAAAAAATCCAATAAAAAGTGGGTATCTGAGCAAAATGCCAGGTATTATTAAAATCTAGAACACTAGTGTCTTCAAATGACAGTGTTAGAAACTCCAATAAAGGCATCCAATTCATTCTCACTCGTCTTCCTGTTTTTACCAATCATCAGGGCCATCAGTGCTGAGTGAGAATGCGCTTAAACATCAAATAAAAATTTTATTTAGGTGAAATACTATATTGTGTAAAAGACAAGATTAGATAATGTTTTGGGTTTTTTTTTTTTTTTTTGGTTTAAGTGCCTTCACATTTACACCTCTAGAACAAGGCAAGAGCGCCCTAGTACTTGATCTCCTTACGGAAAACGGCGTAAAGAAATTTAGTTCTAAAAGCAGCTCCCGAGTTCTTAGTCAGCTCCAGCTCTTGCCAAGGATTTCAGCGCTGCCAAAGGCACAACGCTGCTGAAAGTTGTAATTCTGAAACCAGGAGTAGTCTGTCATGGCTTGAAATATCGCACGGTCTTTCACACACACACAGAGTCACGCACGACGCCGTACGCGGGCTCGAGGAGATGCGAATGTTCCGAAAGAGCAGAAAACGTAACGAGGAGGTACCACGGCACTTTGGTGTCCCAAAAAAACCCAAAAAACCAACAAACAAAACCACAAAAAAAACCACCAAACCAAAAAACAAGCGTACTCAAATGGCGAAAAGTGGGGCAAGGCTGAAAACCAATGTGCAGCAGTCTCTGCTTCTTTGAATGTCAAAGAGCACTCTCCAGCAACCAAA
Source organism: Oreocharis arfaki (assembly GCA_013398015.1). Lineage (NCBI taxonomy): Eukaryota > Metazoa > Chordata > Aves > Passeriformes > Paramythiidae > Oreocharis > Oreocharis arfaki. The sequence goes on along the minus strand of VZRR01007352.1, from coordinate 99,364 downwards.
TGAATAAGCCCAAAATAAAATTTTACAGCTAAAAGAAGGCTGTAAAATGCAGTTACAGAAGTAGGTACCTGCTAGCACCCGTTGCACTTGTGGATTGCAAAAACCCACCTGGGAAATCCCCACAGCCACACATAGAAAGCTTTGCCTCTCAAGCCAAACAATTTTGGCCTTTCATATTTCAGTCACTTGCCTGGAGTTGTTTCACCTGGGTTTTTTGTGTGTTTTAAGGGAAATTTTGCTACCTGCTCGCACGTGAACGCGGAATTTTTAAAGTAACATCACACACCAATCTGCAAAGTAATAATGGTGATAATACTTTCTATTTTATGGCTATTCTCCCACCTGGGGGAAAGTAAGAAGACAATAAAAACCCACTCAGATGTTCACAGAGTGTTTGCTGGCTCTGCACTGGTACAGGAGGCTGGATTAGGTCTCTCAGTGTGGCATCTGATCTGTACCACACTACTTCAAAATATTCAATATGCAACATCCAACAGCACAAGAAAGAATTCAAATGACAATAAAAAATGCCCAAAACAGATGAGAAAAGAGCAGTTAAGACAAATAAACACTAACTCTGTCCAGTGCTGTAATATCAGACACCAACTTTAATGCAGGGACTTTCTGTGCCACTATTTGCCATTTTTAACCCCAAAATAACTTCAGCCTGGCTTGCTGCCAGGGAATTACACCCAGACTGGCCACTTTGCCTCATGGAAATACACTCTGGGAAGTTCAATAAACACACAGGAAAGCCCAGAGACTTTCATACCCTAAAATCTCGGGATAAATATGAATCCTGAAATTTTCAGTGCTATCCCGAATACTCTGTGAGTTTTGGCTAATGTGCCAGTCGTAAAGATTGTGCTGCCATCCTTTTCTGGGGAACGAAGCTGCATAAACCAGCAGGCAGACAGCAACTTCATCACAAAACCATTAAGACTGGGAAACACCTCTTAAAACATTCAGCCACCGAATTAAATTCTCTAGATTGAGAGCAGAAGAAAGTATTGAACAGTCACAGTTTCACAGAAGTTACATCATAATAAATAAAACTGCGTAGGACCCGGGGCATACAGATCTTGGTGCAAATGGCTGGCTTCATTATAGGCCCTACACAAGAATTAACTGGGTTTTTTTTTCTTTTATTTATTCACATATAAGTCCAGAGCACGCTGTTCAGCATGACTGGGGGGCCAGCATGCTGCTTGAGCAAGGTAATTTCCACACAACACGATCTGCATCACAGGAAACCTGAACTGTACACTGTGTAACGTGCCAAGAGGAGATTGCAAAGGAGCAGATGGCACATAAAATGAAAGACGTGGTGTTGGAGGGGTCCCATGCAGGGAGACGTGTCGCTTTGGTTCAATGTGTGTTTTTAATCACTTTTCGGTAAATTCGGGAGCAAGGAAAATGCCCCACCATAAAGTTACACAGCATGAACACAGGAGTGAGACAATAATGAAATTCTGGTGCAAGAAAGGCAAAGAAGGCATTTTTAAGTGAGTAAAACACTGTTTTCATTGCTGAGGTAAAGTTTGGAGACTGGAACTTACTGCTTAAAGAATAACAGACACACGAGTACTCTCTTCTAAAATTTCTGGGCAGAAACAAAAGAGGATCCTATGAACTTTGCAGCTAATATTGGGTTTGTATTTCACTTCAGCACAACCAGAATAAAACTAAATATTACCTATCCGAATCCATTATTGCTTAGCAGGGAAAAACGTGTGTTGAAAAATATATGTGATATAGACTGTGGCAAAACAGTGCCAGCAATGTCCAGTTTCAATAAAACGCTGCCCTTATCTAGACATCAGAAATTTATTGCCACAGATTTGGGGTCAAAAACAGTGATAATAAGCCATGTATCAATTTGTCAAAGGGTATCTGCAGAGGCCGTGTAGAACCCAGAGCTCTTCAAAAATAACACATTGCTCTGCCCTGAAATACGACTGGCGAGGAAGCTTACTTTAAATCTTGGCCAATTTGAGCAAACTTCTGTGTCCTACGCTGGTTTCACTGAGCACACAGGCCTCTTTGCTGACACCTGCACTTCAACAAACAGGGATGCCAAACGAGAAACGTGCTCAAGTGTAAATGCAGGTGTTTTTTTTCTCTCTTGCTCACACGAACACGGCTTTGCGAGGTGCACAGTAGGCAAAAGGGCTGTGAGAGGAGATAGAAAAAACGCACCTGCTGTGAGGCTTCCTTATTCTTCTCAGAAATGCTGTGGTTTTCCTCTTAATTTGTCATCTATATAATTCTTAATTTTTCAGAAAATAACTGAAAAAATTTGAGGCCTTTTCTCATGAACAAGGGAAGACCATGCACACTGATTTTTCTTTCATCTCGGTGAATAAAGCTGTTGACTGGAAACCAGCAGTTTATCAGCCTCTCCGAATTCACCCCTGAAAGAAACATTTTCACAGCAGCCATCAGTGAGCCCTCTGGTGCTGCTCCATGCCCTTCACTTTTCATTAGTGTAGGAGTCAGCCCTATTGATTTTGAGTTTTTCTTTCTTTTTTTTTTTTTTAAAAAGATGTTTTTATTTCATCCTGAGCGTATGGATTTTTCCATGTCTCACCTACTTTCCCATACGTTTCTCAAAGCAGATTTATCCACTTCCAGTGCAAGGTTTTGGGTTTCCAAGGGGTGCTTAGCACCCTTTCCCGTGGCTGCAATTCAAAACCATTCCCAAGCAGCACCTCCTACTCTTGAGAAGGAAGAGCTGCCAGGCCCTGGAGTGCTGTGCTAAAATTCCGCCCTTCTTTTTTGATTCTTCCCCTTTTCTGTTCTGCAAACAGATGGCAAAACCTCTCCTTGCCTTGCCCCCTTCCAGCTCACGTTGGATGGAGTCTAGAACACTTCCACACATTCCCGTCTCACTGCACGCCGTCGCAGCCTATCACATAAACAAGGACTACTATTATAACCTGTTCTCCTTGGCACTGGAGATGTTGGAAATGCTTTTAACTTGGGTCGTTTCAGGTCAGAACAATGAAAATCAATACTTTTTGTCCTTGCTTCTGGGTTCGGTAAAACCTTGCGGCCGTCGAAAGGAGGCGTAAAGAAATGGGACATGCGCAGAGAAAGCTGGATTGGAATGCCAGGACAAGGGGGAATGGCTTCCCAGTGCCAGAGGGCAGGGCTGGATGGGATATGGGGAAGGAATTGTTCCCTGGGAGGGTGGGCAGGCCCTGGCACAGGGTGCCCAGAGCAGCTGTGGCTGCCCCTGGATCCCTGGCAGTGCCCAAGGCCAGGCTGGACATTGGGGCTTGGAGCAGCCTGGGACAGTGGGAGGTGTCCCTGCCACAGCAGGGGTTAAATTGGTTAGGCTTTAAGGTCCCTTCCAACCCAAACCATTCTGGGATTCTCTGGTTACTGAAATGTGCTGAATTTAAAGGACTAATTTCCTTTCTGCTCCCATAGTCTTTACCTCCATCACTCGGGGTAAATTCGTTCAGTGTGTGATCCTGGAGATCTGGGTAAACGACCAGCAGACACTGACATGGTCATCAAAGCCTTGGCTGGAACTGGATTGATTTTCATCGCAGTTAAGTACACTAACAAAACATGAAATTACTAGCTTGTCTTCTCCATCAACTGCTTTGCTCAGGACAAACCCCGAAAAATAATCTTTCATTGTTTGTTTCCCTGTTTTTTCAGTTTTTTTCCCCCACAACTGTATCTTAAAAAGAAGTATATATTAAGTAGAAGTGGAAAACTTCTTATTTGGGTCAACCAAAAAAATTTCCATGCTTTCAGTGAAACACTTCATCTTAACTTAAATCCTTTCAAGAGGAAAAAAGCAAAACTCACCCATTTTATAACCCTTTGAATATTCTTTTAAAAAATTCAAAATTAAGTATCAATAAACACGGTCTCAAAAAATTAAAAATGAAAGTAATACATTTTCATAAATATTTTCCTGGGTTTTTTTAGGTTACACTTCTTCCTGTTAGTTTTTAGGTCAAAGACATGTGTTTGTTTTTAAAGTTAAAAATTCCTTCTGAATTTAACAGGCGCTCATGAATAATTTGCATGGCCCCCGTGGCATTTTCCAGTTAATATTCATGCAAGGAAAAGTTCAGGTTCAGAGATGGGTGATCCAAATGCTAACAGATGCAGTTTTATTGCATTGTCAATTGCTCAACTTTATACAGCATTATTAATGTTAACACGAAATTCTGACTTAACTAAGTCAGCGGAGTTGCTGAAGTCTAACAAGGACTTAAATTACAGACAAAGACAAAATGAAGAAGACAAAAATTAAACTCAAACACTAATTTTTGCCCCTCCAAAGCCTTTTTCACCAGGAATTTTATGATGACTTCACCAAACTGACAATAACCCCCTCAATGAAATCCACTGGAATACTGAAATTTACCTTAAACCACCCATTTTAACAATTAACAGTCTCTGTTAATTACTGTGCACAGTATTCTGCAAGCTCTTTCTACATCAAAGACTGTTGTGACTAAGTACAAGGTACATTGAAGGAACCAGACATAAAAAAAAAAAAGCAGTCATGAAATATTCATCTGGCGAGCAAATCGTTCCACTTCATAAATATTCCATGTTTTAACCTAGTGAATTTTATCCATGACTCTGCATGAAAAGGACACGGTGACACGCTATAGATTTAAAAAAAAAAGACATGCACAAACATGTATACAAACACACATGCCCTGCTTTGTGCAAGCTGACAGAGCAAAGTGCCTGCTAAAACTAAATGGCCAAAATGTGGCTGAATTTCCTTCACTCACGTATCTTCTTCTTGATTCTCTCTCAGATCTTTAGATGAGATCCACTTTATAAGTGTAAAAGGGACTGAGTAAATTTATTGTCTCCTGCTGACCTGGAATAGATCAATGAAATACACATTTGTATTACCTCCCACTGGCTGTGCTTCCTTTACTGTGCTACCTTGCAGCTTGAGAATTATTCTAAAGGCCCCCTCACACCACTTTATAATGTAGATATCCACTGAAATCACCAGAGCTTAGTCTAGCCAGGACAAAAATTCCAGCTTGCAACTCCAGGATAATTAATTCCTCTGCAATTAGGTCAATCTTTCCCAGTAGAAAGCGATCATGCAAATTTTGCTGCCATTCTGCCATCACAAATGCAAACCTCAGCGGGTGAAGGGCTTGGTGAGGCTCTTTCCAGATGTTTTCCAAAACGTTCTCAATCTTCACCCCACATGCAGCTCCACAAGTCTGGGGGAGGACAGCAGTTGCTGGTCTGTGTTTGGCTGCTCTGCATCAAGGTGGTCAATCAGGTCTCAAGAAAAGAGGGGTTTTCCCCCCTTTTTTGTCTTTTTTTTTGGTGGGTTTTTTGGGTTTGGGGGTTTTGTGTGTGTGTGTGTTTTTGGGGGTTTTTTTTTGTTTGTTTTGTTGCTGTTGTGGCTTTTCGCAGTGGTGGTCTTTTGTTGTTGGGGGAACTTTTTTGGTTGGTTGGTTGCTTGGTCGGAGTTTTTGGTCTGTTTTCTTGGGTTTTGGGGTTTTTTGTTTGGTTTTTTGATTTTTTTTTTTGGTTGGTTGGTTAGTTTTTGGTGAATTTTTTGGTGTTGTTTGTTAAATTTTATTTTGTTTATGAGGTTTTTTGCTTGGTTTGGGGTTTTTTTGTTTCAGAGTTTTTGTTTGTTTGTTTGTTTTTTTGTGGTTTGGGGGTTTTTTTGTTTGGTTTGGTTTTGTTTTTTCAGGGTTTTTCTAATACTTCCTGAAGCTTCTATTCTCCTTGAGGGAGAAGACAGCTCAATTTAATGAACTTTCCTTTTCTTCTTCAGTCATACCTGATTTTACCAAGCAACTTAAACAGTGACAGCAAACTGAGTAACTCGGTAAAAACTGAGAAATATCAGATGCTCTTTGTTTCCAAAGAATATTAAAGAGAAAAGACGTTAATGGTATATCCATGTTGTCCAAAAAAATGGAACTAGTAAACTCAAGGAAAATAAAATGTTTTCTGTCCACATTCCTTCTTCTTCAGCTTCTAAATCCCTCTGGCCTTTCTTAGACACCTTGAAGCCTTTAAAGGATGCTTCTCATCACTCTCCTTGCTCTGCACTGCATAGTGACATGGGGGATGCTGTTTTTCCTTAAAACAATCTGAATTACTGTTCAAAAAAATCCTTCTGATCAAAATCTTGAAAACCAGTTGGGATTTCTTACCAGATATAACCTCCCTTGTTTCGTTTTGGTTTTGTGTTTGGGGTTTTCTCCTCCTGCACCCTGTGTACATCTTTAAGTATGATATTCCATCAATAAGTGTTCTACCTACTTTGGATTACTATTGTAGTTTGGGGGATTATTTATAGAATCAAACAACCCCAGAATGGTTTGTGTGGGAAAGACCTTAAATCCCACCCCAGTCCCACCCTCTGCCATGAGCAGGGACACCTCCCACTGTCCCAGGCTGCTCCCAGCCCCAATGTCCAGCCTGGCCTTGGGCACTGCCAGGGATCCAGGGGCAGCCACAGCTGCTCTGGGCACCCTGTGCCAGGGCCTGCCCACCCGCCCAGGGAGCAATTCCTTCCCAAGATCCCAACCTAAATTTCCCCTTTTCAGTCTGAGCTCGTTAATCCTTGTCCCATCACTGCTACTCCTGATGAAAGTTTCTCCCTCCATCCTACCCTGCTGGTAATGATTATTCTTCAACATTGTTGTTGAAATATCAAACTTATTCCAGCTCTCCTGTGCCAAACCAAAAGGGTGAATAAAGTTCTTGGAGGACTTTCAAAGGAATATCCCACACACATCCCAAAGTCTGCATCACCACTTGGAAGTCCCAGCCTGTTATCGTTCCTTTCCTGCAATAAAATTATACTCTCAAGTTTTCACGACCTTCTACTTTGTTATCACAGGTTGTTTATTTCCTTTATCTTTCCAGTAAGAACATCATTGCCATCATGCCAGTTGTACCTGGTGTTATGATATCCAAGGATTCATCTGGACCCACAGCAAGTCCACGCCTAAGAATACCCTCAAAAATGTGTTGAAAATGCTCAACAGTGCTGAAGAACTGTAATTTCTCATCCAGTTTAACACTGAATAACAGCCATTGCTAATATTTGGGTTTGAATAACATCTGCAATATCCAGTTGCCTACCTGGCAGTGATTCTGCAGAGTGTCTGCAGACTGGATTAACATATTTTCCTGCTTAATGGCTTTTCCAACAACAATTTTTATTGTAAATATAGCCTCTTATATCTTAAATATTTCCTATTTACCTGCTGATCAACAGATTCAGAGAATCATTTAGGTTAGAAAAGACTTCCAAGATCATAGAGGCCAATCTGTGACCGAACCCCACCTTGTCACACCCCTGGTCCTTCCAGCCACACTATTTTTGATACAAATCATGTTGCTGCTGCTGATATACCATCCATTTTCCATCATCTCACCCACTTTTTTACAATAATAAGAATAAATACTACAGCCAATGAGATTCTTGAATACTGAGATATAAAACATCTTTAAAAAATTTTTAAAAAGGTAAACACATAAAATTAGTTTGGTACCTCCTATAATGATTTTAAAACAGACTTGGGTTAAGTTTTCTGGTTCTTGTGTCTACACATAAGCAAAAGCTTGAAAATATTAAAGAAAAAGAAAACTAACAGAAATGTTACCAGAACAACAGTAGAAATAATCAGAAGCAAGGGTTAGAGAGTTCTGTTACTTCGTTGGTGAAAGCATAAACAGAGAAGCACCTGAGCACTATTTACATATAGAAAATAAATCCAGTGCTGAAGAGCTGGTTTTGTTTGTTCATTTGTTTAACTGCTGACATCCACCTCAAGACATGAGGTGGATGTTTCTAGATGAAGTTGTAACTGCAGATTGTACTGCAGTGGCAGTCAGATAAAGGGTCAGGGGACAAAAAGAAAAAATCCCTGAAATACGCGTAATCTAAACAATGCCATTTTCCAGCTACTTCTAGAGCAGGGACTGCTGACTAGATCAGCTGGGCTTCCCTCACCTTATCAAAATCCCTTCTCTTCCTCCTGGGTTTATCCTATTTGTAAGCTTCCTGGGGCCAGCAAGGCTCTTTGGACTCCGGGCAGCAATATTTGGGTGTGATGTCACGCTGTGATTAACACAGATCATCCCGCACGTCCTAAGGATGGCCTGTTCTGCTCCTGATGCTGCTGAATCCTCACAGACAGTCACAAATCTAACTGTATTCGAGTTACAAGCTTGTGAACAATGGGCCCTGAAGACCTGTTAAAAATGTTGAAGTGCATGTAGAGTATTTATGTTTTTAACTTGTGAAGAGAGAATAAACTGCACATATGTCCTCAGCTCCTCTGCCAAAGGGTTTGGTAACCCTTCTCCAGTGTGAGAGGATACTTCCTCTGCTCCCAAAGAGTGGAAATGAGTGGTCCTGCAGATGAGATACTCCTATAGGTCCCATTAAATTGGAAAAAAACCCCTCAAATTTCCCAGAAGTTTCTCTTGAACTGTGCAGTCACTCGCCTCTCCCTCTCTTGTGACGCTGATCAGCTGCTTTGCTAGGCTGTTTTGATTCCTTTTAATCAGGCTCCCTTTCATCACTTTGCTCTCACCAGGCAGGCCATCCCTGCTATGTCTCACTGCACTGCACTCTGGTTTTCCATTAATCACATCCTCCTTTGCTGCTCCAGTTCTCACCAGACAGGGTGTTGCCACTGTGATTTGGGTACCACACACTGGCTAACGACATTAAAAAAAAAACCAAAAAAATTCTATGTTTATGATGCTAAATTGTCTCCTTCCTTAACCAAATATGGTGGTGAAGGCTGTAAAAATGCAAATAAACTAGATTTATAGTGTCACCCACAAGTCCTGTCTCCTCTCCTACGCAACCTGTAGAGTTCTCGGGCTCCAAGCGGAACTGTCACACCAAGACAAGTGCCTTCAGCACAGAAAATGTTGTTTTCAGGGTTGCCAAGTCAAAGCAGAACAGCACAGCTACTATGGACCACTTTTGAGTGAGCACAGTTCGTGAGCAAGAGATTCAATACTGCTTGTTTCAGGATATGAAATTAAATTCAGCGGGAAATGAAATTATTTAAAAAAAAAAAAAAGACACCTAATTCAATGCTGATTAACCAGATTATTGTAGTTTTAATATTTTTTTTTTCCTAAACAAGGTTAGGATATTTCTCCTAAAGTATTACCACCAGTTTGATTTCAGCAAGACCAGACAAAAACTGTGTAATTTAAATCTTTCTCTGTTTAACTGTAAGATGCATGACAGAAATGTTTAACTCATCCCAGCTCCTATCAGTATCAAGATTCATATCCTGCTAGTTTAATATTTACATTCCTTATTTCGGTAAACTTTTTATTTCATGGTCTTTGAGCATTCATTTATTCAGCTGCAATACCTGAAACATAATCTATTTCATTTTGAGCTGCTGATTCTTTGAAACTGCTCAGGCCCCTTCTTCCACCCTGAGAGGGCAAGTGGTGAATGCACTGATGTTTCAGAAACACCCACCTTGCACTCAGATTGATATATTTACTTACTGTTCATGCTACATTGGTCGGGATCTGTTGGTTTAACATAAGCAAAACTGGTCCCAAAGTCACCACCAGTGAGGACAAAGTTAATCCACTCCTCACTTTTGTTGCTGACTTAGGCTAATGTATTGTTCAACCACGAGCTAATGACTACTGCAGATGTTTCTTATTTCATGCCAGGAAAAGCAGAAGCTGAAATTAAATATTTTCTTTTTATGACTGTCGTCGTTCCCCTTATAAATTACAGCCCATTCAGTCATATTTTTGCATAAATCAAATGACACTGACAACGCAGTTTTCCTATCTGCAAAAATTAATCTTAAAAGGAACAAATTCTGGCCTCATTAGACTGTTCATAATGAGTAAGATAACTGATGATTAAAAAGTTGACCTGCCTAAGATGGAGAGGAAAGTAATAGGAATAATAAATCAAGACATGCTTCTCTCTCTCAATTGTGGCAAGATTACATTTGTACTTGAATGTGTTGGCACACATCTGTCTTCATGTTATTTCACACCCTTACTGCCCTCATCTTACTTACACATGGAGAAAACCAAGACTACTTCAAAAAACGCTTTTTTGTTTGAGTTAGTGTCAATTTGAATTGAGTTCGACAGAACTGGATACTTTTTCATGAACTGGATGCTTTATATTTCTGGATAATAGTAACAGAATACACTGAGATTTAGCTCTTAAAAATATTTTTCTTACTGGTTTCTCAGGGCTTTAAGTCTTGACCCACAACCAACAACTCTGCTGCAAGCCTTGATCTCATCACTGCCTGTGCAAATGCAGGTCTTGTGCTAACACAGGACTGCAACAACCTCTCAGAACCTTTTCTCAGGTGCATCTAAGTAGCTAAGAATCTTTGCTAATGACGAAAACTCCTCTTTGCCACAGCAGGAATGTTTTTGGTTCATGCTGTCCCAACAGGAGAAAGCTTGTTAATGTAGGGGAAAGCCACATCTGCCTTAAGAACATGGTTTTTGTGTGCAGAACTAAAGTGAAAAACATGGTTTGGAAAATCTCAAAGTGGTGTGGCGGTGTTTCATGGTGTCTTTTAATCAACATTAGTACTGAGACAAGTATATTCTGCTGAGCCCCACGATAATCAGTGTAGGTTCTCTCTGAGAATATAATTTTCATCTTATTTAAATGCAAGTTGTTGGAACTGAGCTTTTCACCCTTTCTAAAGCTCTATTCACCGTAACTGCTGAATAAATTAGGAAACAAGAATTTTTTTTAATGAGTGTATATGCTAGTATCATGTTGGAGAAGAACTGGGCATAAAGTATCTCATTTCTTCAGCACATTTCTAGCAACATATTACCTTTTCTTCAGGTACACCTTTTCTTGGCACCTCCCCACTGGTGGCTTTTGCTACAACACATCTGACAGTCTGGGGACTTACAGTCTCCTTTTTTTCTTATTTTTTTTGTTGTTTATTTTGTTTTTGTTGGCTTGGTTTTATAAGGGACATTAAATGTTCATTCGTAGCCAGTTCATTCAACCCTAAATATGCATTTGAAGCTGAAGTTGCTTCCAGTCTACGCTGGAAATGAGACAAAGACATCACCAGCAAATGAGGAATTTTCCATCTGCCCTGTTTCTGTTTGCATCATGAAACACATCAGACTCCATGAAAGCTCCTAAGTATGTTTAGAAGCAGTTGCCACAGCAGCAGTTGTTCTTTCCTCTCTAGTTTTCCCTACACCTGCATTTCTCAAGACAAGCAAAGTTGAACAAACAGAGCCAACAGAAGCCAAATAGTTATTGCTGTTCAAAGCCAGAAGGAGATACAAAAAATACTGATTGAAATTCTGGAATTTACAGGTATCTTGGATTTCCCCTCTGAAACTCTGACTCCACAGGCACATCACTCTCAGCCCTGTCTTCCAGACTGTGGGATCCTACATAGGGTAAGTATCTGCAAACCCAGGAACTTCTTTCCACGGTCTTTTTGGTGGGTTAAAGAAACAACAAATGCATTACCCAGAAGACACATCTTTCATAACATATGTTTATGATACAAAGGCAAGGGGCCAGGAAGAGCTGTCTACGAATGGAAATGCAAAATGTGAAGGGTTTCCATGAGCATTTGAAGTCTGAGCATTTGTATCCCACTCTCTACGCAGAAGAAGCTTGTATGGCAAAACTAAACATTCCTGGATATTTGGACCACTGTGGTTACTCTGTTAGGAAGAATGTGTAGGACATCATTAAGGCTGGGAGAGCTGGGATTGTTCAGCCTGGAGAGAAGAAGCTTTGGGGGGACCTCAGTGTGGCCTTGCAGGGCCTGGAGGAGCTGCAGGAAAGATGGAGAGAGACAATTGCCGAGGGCTGGAGGGACAGGACAAGGGAGAAGGACTTCAAACTGACAGGGAGTAGGTTCAGATGAGATATTAGGAGGAGTTTCTCTCCGGGGAGGTGGGCAGGCCCTGGCACAGGGTGCCCAGAGCAGCTGTGGCTGCCTCTGGATCCCTGGCAGTGCCCAAGGCCAGGCTGGATGGGGCTTGGAGCAGCCTGGGACAGTGGAAGGTGTCCCAGCCCATGGCAGGGAGGGGGGACTGGATGGGTTTTAAGGTTCCTCCCAACCCAAACCATTGTGTGATTCCATGATCAGAGGGCTGTGCTCATGGACAGGCAAACAAAGCAGATTGTACATGCACATCTCATACCCATCCATTTGAAAAAAACATTAAAACCTGGCGTGCATTCACGCATACTGGAATTAGATATCTGTCAAAAGCATAGATCAGAAGAGTGGAACTGCACATATTTGCACCAATTATGCATGAAGTGACATATAAACCGAACAGAATCATAAATACCAAGGAAGCTGAAGTGTGATTTTGCCAAATCGTGAAGCTCTTGACTTCTACCTCGCTCTTTTCCTAATTTCAGAGACAAAAAATTAGGATCATGTCCCAGTCAACCTTCTGAATTTTCCAGACTTCAGAATTCCCTGATTTAGAGTGGAGCCATTCCAGTGCATGCTTCCAAATGAAGATGGTATTGATAATTCGAGATTTTGTACCTTAAATTAGTATTCCAATATTACAGATACAGCCACAGGGGAGCAGCTGAAACATTAATTTCAATCTCATTAATTAATTTCTCCTAACACAGGAAATAATATAGTGACTCTCCTAACTCATGGTGCAATGGAAGTTCTCAAGCAGGTGTTCAGCTCAAGTAATGCACATGAAATACTAGCTCTGCAACCATAATTCAGCATGAAACCTCACTCCTTAATAATTCTGGTCATTAATATAACATAAATACGAATTAATTATTATTAATCATTACTTTATAGCATCATCAAGTTGGAGAAAGCTCTACACCTGTGATACAACCTGAAAAAAAACCCGCAAACTAGTTATCTCCAAGTTGAATTATTCATATGCTTCATACAGTCAGCATTTCACTTAAGTCCTCATTATTCTCATTATCCATGAGTGCACAAAAAGAGGAGCAGGTGGCATGTAGTGTCTTTTCACCCCAAAAGAACCACCGCAGATAATTTACTGGGTAGATGAAAGAAGGAAAGTAGGGGTATTTCAGCCTTGTTACTAACACCTGACATGAGCTGCTGCAGCACAGGCACGTCTGACTAAATAGCAATGAGCCCAGACAAAAACTAAAACTCTGAAATGGGGTAGGGAATGTGAAACACCCCTCTGGTATTTTCCGTCCTGTTACTTTGACAGATAATTTTCGTAGGCAATTATTTTTTATTATATATTATTTTATTATCTCATATATAATTCCCCTGTTTTCTTGATTCCTTGCAATAAAATATGCATTTATTCTGTAGCCTAACAGGAAAAACTTTCAGCCATAGACTTATTATGGAGTTCCTGTAATTACACTTATATCTGGGGGAAAAAAAATAAAGAAAAAAGAAACAACAACAAACCAAACCAATCAAGAACTACAGCATTTAGTTATTCCCCTCACGTAGAAAAAAAATGTTATTTTTGGAACAAATTGATCCCATGCTGAAAAAAGTAAAAAGATCTCATCGAATCTATATCATCACAACTCTTCTACACTGCTCTGAAACCTCTACCAACAGTTCTCAATGTCCTTAACATACTAAAGAACAAGGTATATTTTCTCAAGACTATACTAGTTTCATATATTCCAGTTTAAAATCTCCAACAAGTTCATTAAGTATTCTGGAACTGAAAAAAAAAAAAAATTAGGAGAGTAGATGTATCATTACACAGTGTTTTAAATGGTTAAAGGAACTTTGCATCTGGATGATGAACACCAAAGACCCTGAAGCAAGTGACTTAGCAGAGATTTTAAATCAAAAAGGAATAAGCATTGAAACGACTCAGATCACAGAGAGCTATGCAGTGAAAAGAAATTTCTGAGGTGCTAAATGGTGACTTTTCCCAGTTAGAAATATTAAATTCATTAAGAGAAACATTTGGGTACTCTTAATCTTCTGGTTCTGATGAGAAGTATTTTTTGCTACTGGAGGAAAGCAAAAGAACTATTCCATCTATTTTTTTTTTTGTTAACGAAGAAGCATTTCCTTAATTCATTACTTAAAAACAAGTAAACATACATGGAGAGAAAAAAGTAAGAAAAAGTGCTTCCAAAACATGATATATTTTGCTCTGCCTAATGAACCTTTTATATAAATAGTTAAAAAAAAAAAAATCTGGTAAAAAACTTAAAAAGGATGAGGAAAAAACAGTAATAATGTCCATCTGTCTCTGGATCCAATATTCAGCTTTTAATTTGTGTTTCTTTTACTCTGGAACAAAATTGCATTTAGGACTTGCATTAAGTTCAACACCACCAGGTTTTCCATCTGATCGTTTTTTCCTAAGAAGTATAAAATCTTCTAATCTGAATCTCCTAGGATGCCAGAATTAACATCTCATTAAAGACCAATTTGCTTTTTCAGCTAAAGAATCAGCTTCCTTCTGGCATTTTTATTTTTAGTAAGTTGCTTCCATGCTGTTGAGTCACATCCTTCTACATAAAAATCCAGGAGAAAACTATATTATATAAAATGGGAAAACAAACAGAGGCAGTGCTTCAAGAACATTTCTTAAGTATAAATTTTATGAGAAATTATGTTGTCTGGTCTCTTGAAAAATACCATAACTACTTACTTTTCATTAGCCAAGAAACCAAAGGGAACAGGAAAATAAAGCTACCACCCCATTGCTAGTGAAGCAGAAGAGTAATTAATCCAGAGCATGATGATGCTTAGTGATCCCTAATCAGTAAGAATTAATAATTCCTAATGAGTCGTGTGTCTTAAAAGTATGAAAAGTCCTGCAATGCTGAATTTCTTTAGATCTGGATGAGAACATGAAGATCCCTACCATTTGGCAATGATAATGGCATATATAAAAAAACTATCTAATAATAGAAACTGTCTTAAAGGCAGCAGCAATTGATTAGGAACAATAAAATATATAATTTCCATGTAATAATAATAATAAGAAGAAGAATAATAATAACAATAATGAGAAGAAGAAGAAGAAGAAGAAAAAGAAGAAGAGGAAGAAGAAGAAAATAATAATAAAGTAGTGAGAGACCCATTTTAAACACCAGGACAGGGGCACCAAAGAACAAAGCCAACACAGCATCGGAACATCACAACAAACAGCCCAGCAGCTGTGTCAGCGAGTCTCACAGGCACCTGGGCCACTCCAGAGGTATTCATGGATGTGAAAATGTGCAGGATATTGTCTTACAGAATATTTATTTCATTAGATCTTGATGTGTCATGTACTCTGCTGTTTTAATCCCATGCAGCCGCTGCCCACCAAGACCTCCTTCCTTCGAAGTGGGAGAGTTATTTGAACACTTCTCTTTCCAGACAATGCTAAGAGCACCTATCCAAAGAGCAATTTCCCCCTGTCTGTCAGCATAAGCTCTCCAGATTTTCATGTGCTGCCTGTTGCACCAGCAGATCTGACAAAACATAACTGGTTCATTCTACCTGCATTTCTTGAAGCTGGTTTAAAAATTATGTAAGGCCATAGACGCAACACATTTCTGGGGAAACCACTTTTTTTTTTTTCTCATTTTCTTCTTCTTTTCTTTCTTTCTCTTTCCCTTTTTCTTTCCCTTCTTCACCCAATAAAACAGGGCAAAACCTTGTGGAAATGGACCTGGCTCACAAGAAGTGCCTCCTTTCCAGTACACACAGCCCCGGCAGGTGCCAGCTCTTGTTTCTGGAGCACCCTGCCTTTAGCAGGCTCTCTACACTTGGACTTTCCAGTTAAATAACACCTGCATGGAAAGTCCACAGTTTATCACAGTTCTCCATGGCATGCTTTTCTGTTTTATTTTTGCATGCAAGATTTTTGGCATCAGTGTTGTTTGGCATCAGCTTTTAACCTAAACATGATGCACTACTGAGTCGCCCATCCCTCCTGCTGAAAGCAGGGGCTGGGGATGTGGTTTTGCAAATAAACCCATGCTCACAAACCTTGCTTTTCTTTGCGAGGTCTCATCCTGAGCACTAGGCCTGCCACCAAGAGCCTGGATGTTCTCCATTTGCCCTTTTAATTAGATGCATAAAATGCACAAAATCTCCTTCAGAGTGTACCGCTGCTCACCCTCTAGTGTGTGACCAGAACTGCCAGCCTGTACTTTCAAATAACAAACTGAGGAATGGAAAAACGAGAAATGTGGTATGAATTCCAGCATGGGGTTTATTTGACAGGGCATTTCTCATTCTGGTATTAAAAGTTTTCACTGCCTACAAACATTGTGCATGGTCATACTGAGATCAGTGGTAGCATGTACACTTTTTAACGTCTGCCATGTACTCCAAAATACTTCATAAAAGAAACATTCTGATTAAATCTAACAGTGTATTAACCACCTTTTTTACAACTGCCAGCAGCATTCTGGCCTGCATTAGGCAGAGCATTGCCAGCAGGTCAGGGTGGGTGATCCTTCCCTCTGCTTAGCAATGACACACATCTGCAGTGGCGTGTCCAGCTCTGGGACTCCCCAGGACAAGAGGCACAAGGACACTGTGGAGCACAAGGACACTGTGGAGCACAGGGCCACAGGGATGGAGAACTAACTTCAGGATTGTTCACACAAAGAGGCACCAAAAAGGGCAAATCCATCAGAGGTAAATTCATTACCCCACTTTGCTCAGCGTTTGTTGGGTCACTCCTGGAGCACCACGACCAGGCACGGTCCCTGTTGTACCAAACAGAGGTGGACAGGCTGGAGAGGGTCCAGAGAAGTGCCACGAAGAGGATCCAAGGGCTGGGAAGCCTCATGAGTGAGGAAAGGCTGAGAGACCTGGCTTTGTTCAGCCTCGAGGGGAGAAGGCTGAGGGGAGCCCTCACCACGTGCTCCACTGCCTGAAGGGTGGCCACAGAGCAGGTGGGGACTCCCTTTGTACACGGAGCCACGAGGAGGGGACGAGGGGTGAGGGGTCCCAGGGACTCCTGGGGAGGCTCTGATCGGACCCAAGAGGAAAAATGTTCACCACAACAATCACCCGTTGGAATAATCTGCCCAGGGAAGGGCTGGATTCCCCAGCACTGGACATTTCTAAGGTTCAGCTGGGCAGGGCTCTGGCCCATCTTGCCTGGACCGTGATTTTGCCAAAGAAGTTTGACCCAGATGATCCTTGAGGTCCCTTCCAACCCGGGATTCTATGATTCTGTGAATACCCATTATTGTACCCTCCTCACCAACTGTGACTTGAAACCTTATTTTCACAACAGATTTACTGGCTATCAACACCAAAGGCAATTGCTTTGGCAGAAATACGTTGAATTATGACCTACAACATTTTCTGCCCTGCAATCACTGCCATTTATTCTGCTTGCATGCATTCAGACCACTCAATTTAGATTTCTGTGCATTATGCGCTCTTCAGGCTACCCAGAAACGAAACACTGGGGCCTAATTTGCCACGTTATTTTTACTAATATGTATCGATTGCTGTTAACAGAGTTCCGCAACCTGTGAGAGCACCTTGATTGCGTGATAACTTCCGTTCAAAAAAAACGTGTTGTGCAGTTAATTCCACATAAAACACACTTGTAACAGAAACGTGAAGCTTTCTGAGGGCCTGAGAAAGGCCCTCAACACGCTGAACGTGCAGCTGCTACACACCTACGAAGAGGAAATTCACCGGCCCACACCCGTACTACAAATTCCGATAGTAAGGAATGGAATACAGAAGTGGGGTTCAGTGAACACCTCAGGGATGTTTCCCACTGGAAGTAAACGGGGAGAAATCACGTTCACCCAGAATCAGCTCCACTTTAACTGGGAGCCGTGCTGGTGGGGCCCTGCTCCACCACCACTTCCACTGCTCAGGAGCGGAAGGCTGAACATTTCAAAGAGCTCTCCAGCAAGGAGCTGCTGCTTAAGAAATCTCACGCTCCCCATCTTTGCCTACGAGGGAAGAAATCAGCACAGAATCCAAATAACGACCACAGAGAAAGCCCTGCAGGGAAGAATTTGTTTTCAGTCCCTCCCCTCCCACTCTCTCAGTCTTTTCCCAAAAGAAACTAATCTTTGACCACGGAACCTGATTATTCTTGCTGAATTCAGATAAACACAGGCCCATCTCACCTCTGATGTTAAACTCCTTTTACCAACAGAACCACTGAAATGATTTTCGAGGGTGAGAATATCAGCAAAAAGAGAATAATTTCCTTTGCAATTTTTCCAAATAATAAATCAGTATCAAGAGTAAAGCACAACAGTTCACTGGAGAAGAACTCACAGCCGTATATTAAAGTCTCTCTGCTGACAATAAGAAACGTGATGAATGAGTCACTTACACAGATTTTGCTAATATAGGAATAAATATAACCAATTTGGGTGACACTACACTCAAAGCAGTGACAATAGATGCTGAAATCTGGAGTCCACACTCTATTCCCCAATATCCTGGGCAATCTGCATCTAGGACTGTATTGCACCAGGGAGAGGAGTGCCAGCAGGCCAAGGGATGTGATTATTTCCCTAAAATCAGACTGTCAAGCCTGGAGCAGAAAACAGAAATATAGACACCAGAGCCAGGGACTTCTCAGCGGTACATAGCGACAGCACAATGAGACAAAAAAACTAAATTTCACAAAAATATGCTTAAATATATTTGGGGTTTTGAGGTTTGTCTGTTTGTTCCATGGCTTTTTTTTTCCCCTGTGCAGTTGATCAAACACTGGCACAGATTGCCGTGACAAGCTGTAAAGTCTCCATTCCTGGAAATATTCAAAACTCAACTGGACACGACCCTGAGAATCCTGGACCCCTGGATCATCCACTGAGAGGTGGGGTTAGGCTACAGACCTCCCCAAGTGCCTCACATCTTCAACTATTCTGATTTTGTGAGTGCTGGTGCTTTAATTTGCATTATTCCAGGCCACCTATTTTACAGATAAGGTGAATACTTTCATATCAATTGCAAACTAGATGCAGATGACAGTAAGCAATTGTAATTCTTTTGTAAGAGTGCATTCATTTCACTACTTCCACCTTGGGAAATCCATTAGTAGATATTTCAGTGTGTGGTGCAAACAACCCTCCTCTTAAAAAAAAAAAAAAATCACATATTGGCAAGACTATAAAAGCACCTTTGAAATCATTCAGTCATTTCTAACCACAGCATCGAAAAGCATCTGCAAGACTGACTAGAAATGAGTGACAGGAATTTTATCTGGACTAATTTCTTCCAGAAGCCCTTGTCCTGTCAGTGCAGAGGTCAGGAAAGCAGAAGCAGAGACTTAGGTTGTGCAAATAAAGCCACAAAGCAGACAGATCAGAGCACTCTGGGCCTGATCCATCTCGCTGACTTTTTATCTAACAGCTTGAAAAGGGAGGAACCCCTTTGATTCCTGCGTTTCTGGCTGAGAGGCAGCAGCTGTCAAAGAAATTGTTTACTTTGTATACTGGAAAGATGAAACTGCTATGGAAAACTACAAGGAACCCCATGATCACTTCTTAATCACCTGGAAGAACAAGGATGTCATGGAAAACCGGCATCTCTGGTTTACCTTTCAACTCTTCTCCTTTCACTCAGCCTCTGTGCTGCACTTAGACCCAACTTCCCTTGATCATTAACCACAAGATCATTAACTTGCCTTTCCACCCTTCCAAAATGCACACAGGCATTTTTTTACCATGTTTTTTCAATAATGAGATCCTCTCGGTGAGTATCAAGAACTGACATAAAAGGTACAGACACTTTCCAAAAGGATGCTGGCAGCCTATTTGACATCTGTTGGTTTTTCCTTTTTTTTTTTTTTTTTACTTTAAAAAAACTAAACATTTTCCCCATTTTTTCCTCTCCCTTTTACTAATTT